>JAHWXV010069646.1:0-16791 GCA_024586415.1 Phrixothrix hirtus | reverse complement strand
CTTTTAATGTGTTAACTTTGTTTCAATATAATGTTTTATATTATTTTTAAGTATTTTGTAATTATATACCTTTTTTAGTACCTTGAAGAAGACATTGGAACAATGTCGAAAGCTCGGTAAATCGAAAAAATAGTTTTTCAACATAATTAGTCGACAAAACCATTAATTTTATATATATATATATAATTGAGATAACTTATTAAGACAAGTATTTTTTTATATACATATTAAAAATTTTCTGCATCTCAATTAGAGAAATTTAGAAATTAACCTCATATATATATACATATATATATATATATATATATATATATATATATTATCTGTAAAATTATTATTAAAATTATTTATCTTGCAATTTCTGATAGATGCGGTCACCCATCCAAGTACTTGCCGCGCCCAAATTTGTTTTACTTTTGTGAATGTTATAAACATAATAAATGTAGCATTATATGTTTTTATAACAAATTTATTATTCAAAGAATTATGTCTTCGCCCATGTAAATACTTATCACAATAGATGTAAATGTAACAAAAGTAGCTTTAGGTTATTATTTAAAACGCTATGAGATTAATCGTCCAAGTATTTACAGAGCCCGACCTTGTCTAGCTTTTGTCATCGTTATGAATGTGAGTAAAAGAGTATTTATTAAAATAGCAACTTAAGTCCGGTTCAGGGAAGTTGTCTGAAGCGAAGCCCACTCGCTTCAATTCCCAAGTTTAAGTACCATTACATTATTTGTAATTTAAAAATGTCAAAACAAATATGTATTTCTTAGGATATTATTTAACAATATCTTTAGAAATGACAAAACAGTTAGTACAGTTTCAACATTAGGTACGTGTTTTATCGAATGGATCCAACGATTTATTAATAGGTCGACCTACATAATAATAAGGAAATATAACCTTGCTGCAAATGCGATGATTACTCTAGAAAATATGTAAATTATTTGGTATTTAAACGAGTATACTACTCTATAAATTTTATTATTTCGCATTTATGAAAACCTAATGTTTATTTAATTTCATTACATAAATTTGCAAATTAATCTTTAAGCAAAATAATAGTTATCTTTATAACAAGCGCAAAAATAGTTCTTTATGTACAACTAATTAATTTTGTGCGAGTGGTGAGTTTATAACAAGAAAACAAATAAAAGTATTTACGGAAATATATTTTCGTAATATAGTAAAAAAGTTATATTAAACTCTAAACCATTTCAAGAGCGTAGACAAATAGGGAAATTAATACGCGGAAGGAGCACCGCGTAATAGTACAATAGACACCTATAAATGTAAATTTTACTTATTTTTACCTTCTCTTACCCTATATGACATATTGTTTCCGTCTAAAATTTTTGATGCCGAAATTTTAGTGGAAATACATGTTTTCGGGTCCTCTGAGTTAGAAAATCATGTTTTAGAAATTGGCCTGTGTGTCTGTGAATAGGATATCACGAAAAGGAAGAGTCCTAGATAAACAAAATTTTATATTTAAGTTTTTATCTATCTGAGATGCATAAAATTTTCCGTAAATGGGGTAACCGGGAGTAATTTTACCGTTAACTCTGAATAAAATAACTACGAAACTAAAAGTGCTAGCTAAATGAAAATTTATATTCGAGGTCATAACAACCTTTGTATGCAAAATTAGGGCTTTGGCTAAAATCCAATAACCGGAAGTACCATTTTATATCTGCTGTTTGTAGATATTTTTAGAATTTTTCATTTTTTGCGATTTTCTTGAATTTAATTTTAACGATTTTTTGTAAACTTACTATTTTTCTTAGCTATGTAATTTCATTTTATATGAACCAAATAGTTTCTCTAATAAAATTTCGATAATTGAGTAACCGGAAGTACTTAAAGTATTAAGTGAGAACAACATATCTCAAAAATTAAATATCATTAAAATGAAATTTTATATTTGTTTCCTATCTTGCGTACGTTAGATGGCAAGAATTTAGTTAAAATAGAATGACCGGAAGTGCCACTTTGTTCTTGCGATTTTCTCAAAAATGGCTAAAACATTTTTTTTAAAGCTTACGACGGTTCGTCTGTCGTTGACGCTATTTTTTGCGAACCGAACGGTTTCTCTGAAAAATTGCGTTGAAACAAGTTATCTGAGAAAATTTCTAAAGTTAAGCCGCGTTTAGCGTGCCTAGTAACTTGGATGGGTGACCGTTGCAATTAATGTTCCTAAAATAAACTTAAATATTTTAATCATTTGTGGACATTATTTACATATCTGTATACGTAAGAGAAAGTCGTGTGTTGTCTCACACCAAACTTTTATAAAATAAAATTAATATTTGTTTGCTCAATGAGAAGCATTTAGAAAGAAACTTTTAGGATGGAGGGATACATCAGAAAAGTTTTCATTAAAATTTTACAAATATACCTTGGCGATATTTCGTTACCAAACTTTTAATGCTTCGACAAATTCGTTTACCCATAAAAAATTCGAAACATGTCCAGCCGTCTTAAAGTAGTGACTGCGTTAGCTGAAAACTGAGGGGGCGTTAGGCTCTCCCGCCTCCGCCCACCACCACATAAGAAGCTGTAATAATTTTAGAAAGTATATCTCAAATAATTGGCAGAAACAGGCTTAATTTGCAAAACAAAGTTCATTTTCAATTCCAAAGAACTTTTCAAACTGTTGTTCTGAAGGCAGATTCGGCTAACTAACCGACACTCAGGCCTGAAAGAACAACTGTCTGCGGAAATATCCACGAAGTCCTGAAATTTTCAGAAACCTCAGTATCGGACATTGCATAAGGCTCAAGACGTTTTATTTCCTGCAAAGTGGATTCTGGCGGATTTTAAATCTATGACCCGTTAGAAAACCAGTATAAGCTCGGATTCCTTTTCTGCATAATGAAATTGGAATTGGATTTGTTTAGAGGCTGGACCTAAAATGAGAGCCCTAGACTGTCTATTGGTTTATTTATTCCATCATTGTTAAAACCTGAGAATTTATAAAGGAGTCGGGTAAGCCGATGTTGGGGATAGCTTTTTGCATAGCAGCGCCCGCTCTGCCCATTGAATCTGCTCTTTCATTACTAGCATGTCTCTGGTGGCTAGGAATTTATTAAATAATCACTTCCTTGTTCATACATGCTAGAACCTGTAAGTTCTGCTAGCATTCCCACATCAATCTAAATGATATGGTGCAATTCGATAGAATCTTTACGACGCCTTCACTGTCAGTGAAGATAGTGATCTCAAACATGCATCCTTCCGCGCAAGTCGAAATTTTGCATATATTTGGGCTTGAAAATAGAGGCGTAAGGTCCTAATGGAATGGTTAGACATCTGGTATTTACATGTTAATCTATCGTCGAAGATTGCACCCAAATATTTGATATTAAAATGCCAACATCTACGGCTTTGTTTAATGAAGAGAGGTCCTTGAATAAAAGTTCTCCTTTTGTTAAAGGACACCACCTTTGTTTTGCTCAGATTAATGACCGGCTGGTGAAGGTCGGCTCAATTAGCTGGGTATCTGGGTATCTGCCTCTAGCAGTACACTGTTATCTGCATAGCTATGGGAAAAACATCTTTTAGAATTAAAAGTCCTTAGTAATTCGCCAATTAGTAAGTTACATAAAAGTGGTGATATAACGCCAACTTATGGGTAGCATTTTATGGCTGAGGCTGTTATTTAGGGGTATAGGTTTCTTAACCACAACAAGAAGTTGGGATGAATACCGTGAAAGAGGCAGCTGAGCATATAGAGACAAGCCTTCTGATCTTTAGGAAAACTTCCAGACTTTCCTGTTTGTCAGCCAGGACCTTTTTGATCCTGTAAATAAGCTCGCGTAGAACTGTCCCTACAAACTTATCTAGTTGGTAGACATCCTAGAAATGGTCCATAAGGGTGTTCTTTAACATCACACTATGTATTTCGCATTTACCTTCTCCATGCCTTTCAAAAGAAATGACATCAAGCTGATTGGGCGAAATGCTTTGGCATCTTCATAACATAAAGTAACGGTTTTGGATTGTCACCGAGTTTGTAGAATATAGTCCACTGACAAGCTTACTCTGTAGAGTTTTAAGAGGTAACAGTTGAGATTCAATACTCGCTCGAAGTAGAACAGCATAGGTACCATCACTGCATGCCGATTTATAAGGTTTGAAGCTATTTATAGTCCACCTTGCTTTAACGCCTGTAAAGTCTCGGAGAATAAAAAGGAGGGTTCTGTGTTATAAAATGGTTAAAGACTTTATTTATAATAGCTAACTCATATCTAAGGATGTAGGTTCTAGGAATAATTGCTTGGTAAGCCTTCGGTAGAGGGCGCCAGACAAATTAAAATGACTTTGCCAGGTCTTAAAAATAATAAAAAGATTAAATGTGATAGAAAAGACTTACCTCGCAATTGTAGTTGCATTGCACAAGAAACAAATGATAACTTGTATAGAAATAACAACCTAATGTATTAAATCACAATTTAAATCACAAAATTGATCAAAATTTAAAAGTTTACAATTAATATTACTTATACGTAGTTTTATGAACACTCTCTTTTAAATAACAATAATAATTTAGAAAATAGTCAAGCAATTATGAAGTATATTGACGATATTGATACGTTTGTTGTGTCAACTTGGTCCAATCTCGAAATAACGGAATCCTGCCTTGATTGTAATGCAATTACTGAAGCTAACTTCTGGAAACAGCAATGTTTGTTCGAACAAACCTATAACAGAGAAAAAGGAAAGCAGTAATCGTTCTAATATGGAAAATAATGTCAATACAAGTTAGCACAATAATTAAGTACTAATAATTATGTTAATTCTTAATTGTTGCTTGATTAAAATTTATACCATAATAATAATTGAAACGTAAAACTTATAATACATAATTGAAAACCCAATAACAAAATTTATTGAATGTAAATTATCTAATTTAGAAGCTAATTTCTAGATTTTATCCGAAATATTTAAAACCCTTAATTTTGAAAACCCAATCCAAAAAATGTGAACTTGAAATTAAAAATTAAAACCATTATAAAAAAGTGGAGCCCCTCACATCCACTTTGAGTGATCACCTGCCATAAATTGAGACCTTCTGAAATTGAATTGTAAATCGTTCAGAGATTAATTAATTAATCAACAGGAATTGGTCTTGCCGTTGGTAGAGATCTGAGTCACAACAAAAATGTGCATATCTTATGCTATCTTAGATATTGCAACAAAAAGATTTCATTTATGCCAAATTTAAAATTACCTTTAATCGAAGGTCGTCGATAACACGAACTATATATTAATTCAATGTGATACCCAAAATCATTCCTTTAAAGATATTTTCTTAAACTGATTTGCAATTTTAATTGATAGAAGAAAAATTCACTAACTATTTAGTAAATTCTAGACGGCTCAAAAGGGAATGCTCAGATTATCAGCTCCTATCCAGCCATCTGGCTCCTGAAACCTACATAAAAATTAGTTGAAAGTCAGGTTAGCTTGACAATAAAATGCATTGAAATTTAATTAATAAAAATTCTTGATTTACTGAAAATCAAGCACATACTGAAAATTTTGAGGCATTTAAACTAAAAATAATGAAATATAACGGTTGATAATTTTAAACCAGCCTTTTATTGGGAAGTTTAGTTAAGAAGAAGGAAAATGAAGTGTCATTACCCATAAGTCCGAAAGTAGACTCGGTTTTCCCGAAACTATACAAAATTCAAACTGTATTAATCAATCAATATGAAATTAAATATGAAGAATTAGTATTTAAATAAGGATTACTAATTAGTTAATGTGTTCCTGCAGAATTTAAAATAGAAGATAAATCGAATCCTAAACTATGTTCCAATATAACCTTGAGTAAAAATCGAAAACACAACGTCCACATTCCGTAATCTTAGAGTAATAACTTGAAAGAATGATATAAAATGTTAGAGTGATATTGAAATGCGTACATTTTTACTGAAATAATTAAATTTGAATTGTTTCTTTTAAATTTCTATATTTTGTAATACAAAACGTAACGAAAACGTTACACAACGTGATAGCGAACCTACATCTAGAGTTGTGTGCTCTATGGACATTGCCGTGATCCACCAATGAGTTATCTGATTTGGCTTCTCGAAAGTGAGTGTCAATCAATATAATACACTATCGTGTTCACATCGTGTGAAGTGGCATATCACTGAGAATCATTGTTATAATCACAAATATTTATATAGAAAACCCAAGTTCATTTATACTTCACGATTATTGTCGAAACTGTAAAAGGCTTTCCAATCAGGTGGAGACCGTTTACACTATAAATTATGTGTTTTTCATTTGTGTGTATATTATCTAATTCTTGCGTATTTCTAATCATATTGTTTAAGATGCCAAAATAATCCATTATATAATATGCTTATTCCTAGATTTTGACTTTCCTTAACTTAATACAACTTCCTTAAATTTTGAAATAAAAATTAAGTAAATCTACAAAAGTCAGTAGTCCATTTCGGCAAATGTTATGATAATACAACAGCGTACTGTCGTTATCAAAAAGTGTATTTAAAACGGTTCGTCGCCGATAGAAATGCATCGCGCATTTCGCATCAATTTTGCGCTTGGTCATTGGGATCCTGATCCAAGTACGAAAACGACGTACTCCTGCATTTCACACTTTAGGCAGACAGGTTCTGCATTGAAACAAACATCGTCTAATCAACCCAGCATTGCCACATGAGCGGAAAATGTGGTTACAGTAGGATCTTCAATTGTGCGTTCTCCAAGGCGCTCTACGCAAAAATACGCTGCTGCCCTACAGTTTTTGGACCGCAGTGTTCGAAGAATTCTTTACCGCCCGCTTAAAATAAAACCCTGCAGTATCTGAAACTTTGTTTGTTCATTACGCCTGAAAAATGGACATCATTTTCGTCAGAAAAAAGTAATGCATCTGTGTGACGAATGTTTTGAAGAATGTCTTGGCACAACCTTGCACGACTTTTAAAATTTCCATCACTCAGCTCTTGCGTGGTCACGGGTTTTTTGGATTTCATTTTCAGTATGAGTGAAAATTTTTCGCATATTGTGATCCGTTAACTGTAGGGCAGTAGCGTATTTTCGCGCAGAGCTGCTTGGGTAACGCAACAATTGCAGCCACATTTTCCGATCCTGTGATAGTTCGAAATTGGTTAGGCGATTTTTGATTCAATGTAGAACCTCTCTGCCTGAAGGATCCCGACGACCATACTGGATGCGAAATGTACGCTGCGTGACCATTAGCGATTCGCCATTTTGAATAAATTCTTCGGTAAGGAAAGTGCAATGTTCACCACACCAAGCCATAACAGACACTAAAGACGTTGAATGTCACCACCACTGTACTCCCTCCCTTCACGTAGCTGTGCCTTTATTAAGTCGTGGAATTCTTTATGGAGCAACCTGTATATTAATGGCAGAAACTTACATATAACATCATACATTATAATAGTAATGGTTTTAAAATAATGTTGTTCAGATGAGCACCATTGTTCTACAAACAAATCATCTTGCAGTGTCCATAGATTTGTGCGGTACCTCCAGAGAAATTTGCAGCTCCCGGCGCATATTAATTCCCTTAATTCTTCTAATGCATGAAATGGAATTACGTAAACTTTAATATTTGATGAAGTTGTGTATAATTCAAATATAGCAATATACGACTCAAAACTACTAGGATCCAATAGTAAGGATAAATATGAATTAATGAAATTTTCAAAATCGGAAAAGGCACAAATAACGAAAAATTTTCCTTGGCCGGGATTTGAACCCAGGATTTTTGCATAGATATTACTCCAACGTGCTAACCATTGCACTATCAAGGACCATATACCAGCCTGTTGAAAATTTTTCTATAAGGACTTCCATTAAAACAAGCGGAAAGCAAATAAGTTTGGCGAATTAAAAGGCCATACAACATTAACTTTATAAGACAGGGTACTCTCTAGAAACATGATATAAGGAATCCTCATTGATTCTGCCACTGTAATTATCACATGCAAATACGCAATAACGGCACCTACGCATTTATGAGAATAGACACGTATTGGGTTACATATCGGTATGATGTTACAGTTGTGGTATCTCTATCTTCATCTTGAAAATAGCACAGTCCAACCGCTATGAAAATGTGAGCCTAAATGTAAAATCCGTTTCACACTTCAGCCCAAAATATCTAGCAACACTGCGACACATTTTTAGGAGTTCGTATTTTTCATATACAACTTGTGGGCTTCTTGTTTGCAGCTGATGCTGTCGTTCTAAAGATCTTAATCCGGTTCAAGATGCTTTGTCGCGTTAGGGCCTTTGCATTTATTCCGATCTTGAAACGGCCCGGCGCCCAAACTCACGTTGTATCATAGAGTCCATGATACCTAATAAATAATATTGTCATTGGCATCGATGATTTTAAGTTGAAGCTACTCACATTGATTGTGCATTTCGACGCGCACTCCCATCATCAACCATATTATTGTACGTAAAGTAACAGTCTACTGCAAACGCACGAAGCTCGTTCGACCAACAGTCAATGTTTATTGGAATCTATAAACTGTTTCGCAAAACTCCTGATGGTATAGCGCGTTACCTATTGTGAGATATCTTTGGCGCGAATTTTAAATCATTTAAATATCGCATCTCGTATAATAAATAATATCTAACACCCTACGATTGCCGTCCCCGACTGGTGTAGTGGTTATCATGTTTGCTTCTATACCCAAGGGGCGCGCGTTCAATCCTGATCGAGGTCGGTACATTTTTCAGCAGAGAAAAATTTAAAAAGCATGCTTTCTTCTCGGATAAGGAAATAAAATCGTAGGTTCCGTGTCAATGTGATGTTTGGCACGTTAAAAATCACTGCTGGCGATGAGACTCCTATATATTCGGAAAAATTCTACTAGGCATGGCGAAATGACCACATAATAGTTCTAGTCCAAAAGGGCCATGGGTAATTCTGCATCCCAAACCCTCAGCCACAAAAACAAACAAAAAAACAAGGGTTCAAATTTCTATAGTAATTTCATTTACGCGTTGTTCTGACGAGTATTTTGTTTTGGATGTGTTCAAAATGACGGTTGCCGTGCAAAGCTTTATATTAGAATTTTGAATTTGTTATCACAGAGAAAAATAAATTAACGAAATTTAAATGGGATATTTATTAATTTAAATATGTTATTTACAAAATTAAAGCAACTGCTTTTAAAATGCCCATACCGAGAATCAATTGCATACTAAAATGTGACGCCAAACAAATCAAATGAAGCGTTAAAAATATAGAACCACCTTGATCCCTACATACACGGACACAGGCCGAAGCTGAATCATTGTATGTGCGTGTTCAGGTACGAATAAGGAACTCCCACTAACTACGCTCCCATGACACCCATTAAAAAGGCTTCGCTAATATCATTAGTACAACACGACTATGAAGTAAACATGTACATGGAAGCAAAATACTAAAACATACATATTATGCTTCGCAAAGAGATCCTCAATGAGCAAAACTGATATTTTGAAAATTCCATCTGAGGTAACGTTTTACCCCAAACTTCTTGCGTCAGTTTGAAGTGAAACTTTGCCGACATCCGAAAATATGCATTAACGTATCCAGCTTTTTTACATTGGGTTTAATTTAGTGCACCCCAAAGATACATAAAAACTTGGGTGCTATACTCAGTGTCTATGTCTTCTAGTGTTGGAATAGACATTGGAATGAAAGACACCGGGGTCTCGTTTGTATAGCAACTTCTTGTGTCGAAGTTGTATAAATATGCCTCACAGAATTTGCGCACTATGACATCTTACGTTAAGATAAACGTCCAAATTAAATATAAGAAACGACGTCATATGTTGCAGTTGCAAGAAAATGCCCTCATAGTGCCTAAAATACTATAAGAATCAAACATCACCTTAATAATTCCGTTCTTTTGTTAAGCCACGTAATTTGGCTAAAGTTATTAAACAGGTAACAGCCAAAGATTAATTTCACTAGATAAGAAAAGGTATGCCTTTCAAAAGTCCTGATAAATTACCATTGTAAATATAACTATAATCGCCATATTCTTATGAAATAAAGGAGCTAATTAATATATCCCGAAAGAGTGAATTTTACTAAAATTATAAAAAAACAACAAATTTTATTTGGCAAAAATTAATCAATAGAATTAAATGTTCTACTACAAAAATAGATAGAAAGGAAAATATTGTTCAGTGCCATATTTTAAAATCATAGCTTAGCATCCAGAAGGCCACCAGAACGTCACCAATCGAGCAACCCAGGATTCAAGCCGTTGCTTATATCAGCATATGTACCAACTTCTTGTATTCTATAACAAGCCTATAAAACGGGAACAAAAAAAATCTGGTGTGAAACAACACACGATTTTCTCTTACGCACATAGATGTGCCAATAGTGTCCACAAATGATTAGATTAATGCCTACGTTTATTTTGGAAACTATAATTGTAACGATCACCCATCCAAGTTACTGGACAGGCGAAAGCCTTCTTAACTCCGAATATTTTCTCTGATAAATTGCTTCAACACATTTTTTCAGAAAAACTGATAAATTCGCGTAAAAGGGCATTGAATACATAATAACCGTAGCACATTTAAAAATAAAAGTTATAACTATTTTTGAGAAAATCGCAAAAAAAACTTAAAAATCGCAAGAATAAAGTGGCACTTTTGGTCATTCGATTTTACCGAAGTTCTTGACGTCTCATGTGCAAAAAATAAAAATCTTAAATATACAATTTCATTCATATATCATATTTAGTTTTTGAGATATGTTGTTCCCAATTAATACACTAAGTACTTCCAGTTACTCAACTTTCGAAAATTTATTAGAGATACAGCTTGATTCATGTAAAACGGAATGAAGTAACCAAGAAACTTCCTAAGTTTTAAAAAAATCGTTGGAGTCGATTTCAAGAAAATCGCGAAAAGCAAAAATACGGAAAATATTTAAAAATGACAAAAATAAAGTGGAACTTCCGGTTATTCGATTTTAACCAAATTCTTCATTTGGCATACAAATGTAGTTTTGGCCACAAATATAAATTTTCATTCTGCTAGAACTTTTAGTTTCATAGTTATTTTACTTTAAGTTAATGGCGTAGGAACTTCCGGTTACTCAATTTGCAGAAAAGTTTCTGAAAAACGGCCCAAATTATATGAAAGGTCATTAAATGTGTAAGAAATAAAATAAGTTTTAAAGAAATCGTTAGAGTCGATTTTGAGAAAATCGCGAAAAACGGAAAATTCGGAAAATATCTAAAAATAACAGAAATAAATTTATACTTCCGGTTATTTGATCCTAACAAAATTCTTGATGTAGTTAGGAACTCATATACAAATTTTTATTTATTTAGGACTATTAGTTTGATAGTTATTTTAGTCACAGTCACAAAAATGACAAGAGTAAAGTGGCACTTCCGGTTATTGAATTTTAGTGAAATTGTTGCAGTCGCGTGCGAGGATGGATACAAACTCAAATATAATATTTGCTTTATTTACGACTTTTAGTTTTCGAGATATTTTTTCACACACACACAGAGAGAGAGAGAGAGAGAGAGAGAGAGAGAGGTAGAGAGAGAGGTAGAGAGAGAAAGAGACAGATAAATTTTTAAAAACATATTTTTCGGACTCAGGGGTCCCCAAAACGTGTATTTCCACTAAAATTTCGACATTGAAAATTTTGGACGAAAACAATACTTTCTCTATACTATATTTCATATAGGTAAGAGAAGCAATTAAACACAATCCATTCTAGCCGTTTCGTCTATTCTGGCAAACAGCAGCCCAAGAAATTTATAGTCAAATTTGATGTATAAACGTAATGTAATGTTCATTTTTTGCAGATAATCGGTTTTGAATAATTTATAAGCTTAAAACTTCAAATTGCAGACATTGAGGATTGCACCAACAGATTTGTTAATCGTATTGTATGTAAGTGCTACTTGGTGAAGTTCGACATTCAGCCAAAAGCTCATAAATAAGTTTGGTATTTTTGCGCGCTTATTTAGTTTCCTTCTTATTTAGATACAACATTGGCTGTCGTAGCATCTTGGGACAGTACTTGGAAGACCCACAAAAATCTTGAAGGCCGTTTTTATGTATTTTACAGTAAATGCTGTCATTCAAAATATAGTTACCCTTTTTTCAAAAACTAATTAAATTATTAAAATTAAAATGTAATACTCTCTTAACTATCAGGCGTTTTATAAAGTCTTTTATCATTCCTAATGTAAACGATTTAGTAAAACTTGAAATAGTTATTTTATACGCTTGACATTCAGGCAATCCAATTTAGTACCAGCACAAGTTAGAATTTCGAATTGCGTAAATTGCACTTATGCTAAACGAACTTGTCGCAGATAGTTGCCGTATTTAGAAATTCCTATCACACATTTGGTTGACCTAATTCCGTCATATTTTATTTACTTATATCAACTACGTTAGGGATACGATTTATTACTTCTGATCTTGAATTATAATTTCTAGTTACCGGAAAGGCAAAGAAGTTCTAGTTAATTAATAGCGTTATTTCATCATGTAAAATAAGTCGTAGCTAAAAAAGTTTTTGCTACGTCGCTTAATGAGGTTTGTTGTACCATTATTATCTAAATAAACAACACAGCGAACAATAAATTTATAGCGGTTTATGTAGTAAACTCAGTTAGTTGCAACTTTTCTTTCAAAAGTATTAATGAATCCCGAAAAATGAATTTTTACTTAACTATAAACACGTATACCTTCGTATGATTATTTTTCTTTATATTTAAATATATGGGTTTAAAAACTAGATTTAGAGATAACAAATTCAATTTATTTATTTAAAACATTAAAACAAATCAAAAATCAATTATATAAAATATAACAGTTTGGATATTCAGGTTATGATATTAACTAAAGCATAGACAGACTGAAATTGAAATAAATCACATAAAGATAAATATCAAAATTTTCTATTTAATAAATGTCTTTATTTTGTAGATAATGAATCAAGACTTGGAATTGGATTTCCTATCTTTTTTGCATTTTTGCACATGATTGTACATTTCACTTTGGTTTTGTTACCTTTATTGTTATTCAGAAATTCAAAATTATTGTATTTTTAATTTCATTAAATTACCCGTGTCCGTCCCTGTATCATTGTTTTCAGGGAGTATAAATTCAGTTTAGCTCTAGAAAACGCATTTTAAATTGATGGATTTAATTTTGTATGATTTCATGCGAATTTACATTTTAAACCATTTAATTTCATTTTTGCTCATAAAAGGGGTGTTGTGATGCTCTTCTTCACATTAAATGCAATCCATTGAATATTCTCGCGCATGCGTAGATTTTGAAGAACAAGGCATGCCGGTTACCGCTGTTTTGGGTAAAAGGAAGAAAGTGTGATATTTGACGAGTTTTATCCATGGCAGGTGCTGGATTCAATAAAGTTCTTTATAGAATAATGTTACTCATTGGTGTGCTACATTAATTTGTTTAATAATTTTTGGAAAGCCCATCTTAGTTGGTTCGGATTTTCGATCGTTGATATCGAAGCTAAGATGGATTTTTTTGGGTAAAGTGCTCATGGTTTCATTTGGTGATAGCCTTCGGCGGTAAAGTTTTATTTATATATTTTTTCTGAAGGCGTCCCTCAGAATCTGTAGCCGGGATGCTGCAAGGGTTTTGATAATTTTCCATCGGCGAAAATTGCAGGCATCAATAGCTGCTGGTCTAAGAGATAAGTGATTCTTTTATATATCTATCAGTGTCCCGTTCAGTTAGGGTTACGCAGAATATTTAATCAAAGTTTAAATTTGCATATAAGGGAAATCCTTACGATAAAACTATTTGGAGTGTTGATAGATTTACTTGTTATGCATTTGCTAAATTAAAATATACTTTCATATTTAAGTATCAGTTTAGAATTTTATAAATTAAGAGTTTACTAACATCCGTTTGATGTTTTTTTTATGATTACCTGTAATTATATATATTAAATTTGTTTGTTATCCGAAGTATTTTATTTTTATTTGTCGTAAATGACATGTGCGAATTCCACTATTTCAAGACCATTCCTGAAGGGTCTATATGTTCTACGATTTAGTTTAGTTTGGGCAACTGATAAAAAAAACATTTTCTAATTGATATGTCAATTAGGAACTTAAATAATAATCGGGATTGAAGAAAAACACTTGTAATTCACTCACTATTTGCGTTTAACTGTTTACTTTAATCACTTATTTTAGTTTGCAGTGTGATTGGTCTCTTCGAGATATTGGATTATTTCGAAGTAATGGTTCGTAAAAATGAATTTTTCTGCGTTGCAGTATCACTTGAAAAGTAATAATTTGAATTTACCTCCAACTGGGTCTTGGACTTGTATTTGTGCGTCTTTTGAACTTCTAGAAGGTCTAAGCTGGTCTTCCTTATGGTTTTTAATTAATAAGCGAGAACTGGTTACCAGCTGTTTCCGTTGTTTATTCGTAGCACTAATTTGCACTTGTGATTGGATACCAAAGGGTTGACTACCACCAAAATAGTTGTTACTAAAGCACTGGTCGCCAACAAAAGACGTCAAGAATGTACAAGTTACCTCTTATACTTTTGGCGTTTTTATGGGAACCGATTTGTAAATTGTTTTTACCAATCGCGCAACTTCATTTTAAAACTGTTTGTCTTTCACTTCGCTCGTTTTTAAAAACGTTTTATGTCAAGTCTTGTTCAAATTCCTATTTTATAAAATTTACTCCGTCCGTTTTCTGTGCCTAAATAAATATTTGAATAGGTCTTAAGATTTACATTGACATGTCTGTAAGAGAAAGGCTTTCCTTTGGAATTTTATGCTATTGTAACGAAACTAGCTAATTGTTTTACAATTTTTATTTATATTCACTATAATTCTACAAGTAACTATGTACACTAATTTATTTTAAATATTTAATTATTTATTTTATAATCCACCAGCAGCAAACATTTACTTATAATTCCATTTATATATGTTTATATTTATATCAGTAACGCACAGTACAAGATTCTAACAAAAACCACCCCAAGAGAACTCAATTTGCCGCCCATATAGGAAAGACAATTCCAGAAACAACAAGAACAGAATATTCAAGAATACTACTCACAACGATCCAATGCTATGACCCATCGCTGATCTAACTGAATTGACAGACACAAATCACTGCACTGAGTCACTCGCTGACTACACCATCCACCTTATCACAAAGAAAACACTCCAGATGACTCCAGAATCCTCCACCCATTGTTTCTAATTTGTGTTACTCTGCCCCCTCCTTAAGACTGTTACGTCCCGTAATAGTGATCTTGACATTGCACTTGCGATGGTTCTATTTTCGTTGGCGAATGTCGGAATCTGCACTGTGGTCCATACTTGCAGTCCCATTTGATGAAGGAATGGCAGTCCACAGATTTTGTCGCTGGTGGAATTCCATTCGGATTCCAACTGCACACCAGAATCTTGACACCAGTGCCACGAAATACTACCTCTAACATGTTACATACCACGCGCTAATTAAGCTGGTCTAGGCCACAGCCGAGCTTTGGTACCGCTAACTTTCTGCTGGCGCCGGCACAAATACGTTTCTTTAAATCCCATAATGCCTTCCACAAGTCTTCATAACGTGACTTTTAATGAGACAATGCTTTCGCCACAAAGTAGTAAATACTTCGCATACCTTGGCAGTGACGGTGTAGTAGGTCACATGCCTTGCCAATTTCTAGCTCTCGTTGTAGTATTTCTTCTACGCCACCATACCTCTCCTTAAAATCAACTGCGATGCCACGGGACATTCGGACGTTCTTAGCGACACAATCAGCTAAGAGGTGCTCCTCTGGTACAACAAATAGATTACTGCACTCCTCAGTGGTAACCCCGAATCTAGCTTTGTAGCGTCCCGAATACGGTGTCATAAAGTCAGAGAATGATTGTTCACTATTTTTGACTCCTAGTTCTACCACTTCGAAATGGTTCGCCCTTTGCACACATTATTGCTGTCCTGGTTCTGCGTTCCTCCCAGCGTATGGGGCTAACCGATTGATGTGAACCATTTTGGGCTTTCCTCTGGGCAATTTCATAATTCGGTAGATTACATTGTTGATCCTCTTTTACTACTTTATACGGACCTTCCCAAGATCTTTGCAATTTGGGAGACTAGATCAATGGGTTGAAATCCTCCTGTTTTGGAACTTACATCATACTGGACTTTCATTCGATCGCTGGCAATCTGGTTGTTACTACGAACTCTCTCACGAATAGAATTTAGTTTCTTTCGTAGGCTTTCAGCATACGCATTTCCGGCGACCTCCTCCTCTCCAGGCTTACTACCAAATTCGAAATCACACGGTAGTCTTATTTCACGCCCACTCAATACTCTAACTGGGGTCTCTCCTGTCGATTCGGGTACGGCTGATGATTTGCCATCAGAAACAGTATTGATCCCAATCTCTTTTATAGTTCGAAACAACTTTTGAAAAATATTTTCCCATTGTTCGATTCATGCGTTCTACCATTCCATCTGACTGCGGGTGCAGAGCAGTTGTTCTGATTTTGCGTATTTTCAATAGTTGGCAGAGACTTTGGAACAAGGCTGACTTGAAGTTTCTTCCTTGATTTGAGCGTAATTCCAAAGGAATCCCAAAACGGCGGAACAGTTCTTTTATCAAGGTCTCGGCCACTGTAATTGCCTCTTGATTAGGTAGAGAGTATGCTTCGGTCCATTTACTAAAATAGTCCATTGCAACCAGAATGTATTTGTTTCCTGCTTC
>JAHWXV010069627.1:0-11626 GCA_024586415.1 Phrixothrix hirtus | reverse complement strand
AGTGTATATATATATATATATATATATATATATATATATATATATATATGTGTGTGTGCTAGAGTAACAAAAAGCCAAACAAGAAAAGCTCAGTTGCTATCCTGATGATGACAAGTGTGATTTTGCCGAAACGTCGAAATGAAGGTCTTTCACAGGACCAACTCATAACGCGAAGTAAAACCCGGAAAACTGAAAATGCATATATATATAGATAAATATATATCCTAATCAAACGTTCTTCTACAACATTTATGATTGCTTTTCAATATTTTAACAGTTTTTCAATTGCACGTCTTTGGTTGGTATGGAGGTGAAGACTTCACCAACCAATTTTGAAAGGCAGCGTCGTCATTAAATGGGATTCCTAGGATATTGTTGAATGGAGCAAGGAAAAGATGCAAATCTGAAGGAACAAGATCAGCCGTTTTTGTGATGTTAATAGTTTCTTCATTTGTTTCCATCTTCCCGATTATTTTTATTAAATTTCGGTTTCAAGATAATGAAGTTGTTGGTAATAAAGCTTAGCAGTGAAGGTTTTATTCATATTAGATGATATCCTCCTTATCTCGCCAGACTCATGACAAAAGCTTACGTGACGTCTAGTGCAGATGATACGCAGTGTTTTCTTTGTGAATTGCGTTTTATAGGCTTATTACACAAAAGAAAGGAATTTTTATATAGAATGGCGAATCAAAATCCAAGTTTCGCATATTTGTATTTCTCGCTGAATAGTAGCTAGTGAGCTGATGCTCGAGTATAATTGATGACTAGTTCCCACTTTATTCATTATTACAGATTAATGTCGTACAGTTGCACAGCGCAAGTTAAAAGCATTGATGTATTATCCAAATTCGAAGTCGAGCAGCGATACGTTTATTGTGGGCAAAAAATGTAAATCAAAGCGAAATTCATCATGCAATAATGTATGGTGCCAAGGTTATGTCGCAACAAGCCATATCAGCAGCGATTCAACGTTACTATAACTCCTCACAAAGCCGCCGTTACACAAAACCTTCATCCGGTAACATCGTCCCTATAATCCAGACTTGTACCATGTGACTATTATTACTTAACCAGTTTAAACGCAGTGAATTTAGTTATGACGAGGAGTGTTAAATTGACAAAATTGAACGAGATTTTTACGAAGCGAAAATGAATTTTAACATTAGGTGACTTGATTGAAAAGTACTAAGATTGTAGCTATACATTAAAAAATTTTAAATGATCCAAATCCTATTCAATCTTTACGAGAGGGGAAGCTTAGTTTCTAATTTTTCCTCGTAGAAGCATCCAGATAGCAGTGTATGGATTCCTGAGTATTTTAGTTGTCGACGTTCTAGTGTTCTTCCGAATAATGAGCTATGATCAGACCTTACTTTATAATTCTATATCTGCAGATAAAATTATCGGTGATGTTTGTCTGTATATGTGAGCATAATGACGTCCGGCGAAGTGTATTTAAGACATTACATTAAGCAATATTCTCGTTTTACTTATATACGTTACGATGTATTCATTCTACTATGTTTATATAGTTTTCAAAAATAAAAGATTGATTTTTCAATAAAAACTTACATTTATTCAAAAAATATGTACAACCTGTTTTTCTGGATAAATTAACTAAACCGTTCATTTAAAAATGCGGCGCACGTAAACAGATTACAACTGTAGTCTGGAGATACTTAAATTAATAATCTATTTAAGAAATACTTTTCCTATTAGAAACATCAATCCTCGGTGTGTTGGTTTAATATCTTCTGTAAAATGATCGATTTATACAGTGGAATTCCCAGGACGATATTTGTACTGTTAGTGTTATTTTTCACGATCGTTCAGGTAATTCGAGGGATCTCTGGGCTACCTCAACGTAAGAAGCCGTTAAAAAGGTACGCACTGGGTGTCCTTAGTTCTCACGTCCATATTTACATGAAAAAGAATGAATTTTAAGTCTAGGTTTTACACGGGACTTGAAATCGTCGGAGTATCGCCATGTAACTTTGACGTAAGAAGTTATTACAAAGGATCACGCGACCTTAGTTGGACGTTTACTTCCACATAAGAATTAAGCGTTTAGGATACGACTTGACTTCTTTATCTGCGATACTCCCCAACCTAAGTCTAAGTAAGACGGTGGACGCCATCAACGTTTAACATCGAGTTGACACAAGAAAGCGCGGGGTGAAAAGGTTTCGCATGCGATTATCGCTTTGTTGTAACACTAGGCTTCATTTTACTCGAACAACGTACGTCCTAAAATTCATTTTCATACATTCGAGAAATGTTTGATGATAACTGTGACCTAAGAAATCCATGTATCTGTTAGGTGTGGGTTTATGACCAGGTATATTTACTTGTGTCGGTTTTGTAAGTGCGTGATTTGTGTCTTGGAGAACACGACCACAGTTATTGCAGGGAATAGTTTCTTTAACTGTACTTGACACGGATGGGAACTAAATAATTATTCATGGTCTTGTAGCACAAATATATATATATATATATATATAATATCCCTCTATTGCGAGAATTATTATTGTCTAACAAAATAAATTATTTTTTTGTGTTGTTTTATGTGGTACTAAGAATAAGGCAATGGCGTTCTTTTTCAAAAAAAATTATTTATTAAAGAAAAAAATTTTGTACCCATTTGGAAAATTATGCATACAACAAACAGAAGTATCTTCATCTTCATCATCGGATAATTCCGAATCCTCACTACTAGAAGGAATGTCACGTATGATTTCTTGCCTTCTTTTAGCATAAAAGAGTCTGGGACTAATTTTTGGCAAATCCATATCTATGCGTATAAATTCAATGACAAACGACTTCTAATTAAAAATGTACCTTCTACATATAATGTTCCCAAATGAGTACATATGAATAATATAGTACTATAAATATAATAATTAAATTGCATCAGTTTATTTTTAATAACTTAACATCCTACAGATGTAGGTAGAACACATACCTGATATTAATATGAACACAATATTGCGAGGGACAAAAACAGCAATTGTAAAAGAACATACAAAAATGATGAACCCTAAGCATTACTAACAAATGCTTTTAGTGCCATCTAGCAGCTCAAAATGTTCTATGCTGTAAAACTCTACCTACTAAGGTAATCTTGACTACTAATAACCAGTTTACATAAAAGATGTCTCTGCAATATACCAAATTTATCAACGTTCCCATTTGGGAATAATATGCGTTTTAATCCATATTTCGTACGTTCTATTTGATTGGTTTAATGTCAGATTTTATTTACTGTTTTTTTTATTTAACGGATTTTTCTCATTTGTTTTTATTTACACTCACTCACTCGTTCAATCGCATTTTCTACTAAGATGTCTGAATGCGCAAATGATAGGGCTCAATCATTCCTTTATGTTCTTAATGGTGATTTAAGGGTGTCAATTTTGGTCACCAGTGACAATGCGAGATAAAAAATCAATGTTGATGAGCTAAACAACGAAAAGCAATCACAGAAGCACTAATTGTAACTGATATTTGTTTTTGTTTAAAACGTCCGGTATTCATGCAATCAATTTTGGTAATGTGTCCGTAGAATTCAAATCTTAATGATTAATTGATCACATGAATTCTCTAGTTGTTTGCCGCGTATCATCGTGAATTAAAGTATTCAAAAGATTCTAATCAAAGACGAATGTTCTTACTGAACACGGAGCATCACATATAACAAAATGTTTGTATTTGAAATGAGAAAGCGATTTTCGCGCCGTACGTTCTCTAATTACGAGAGTCATGGTGTAGTTATCTGGATACTCGAAAACTAGTAACTTATTAAACTTACTTTTTATTTTAATTCTTCGAAATAACCCCCCTTACCTTCTATGCATTTATTTATATGGATAAATCACATATGAAAAGTCTTAGACCGCTCTTTTTTTGGTATATGCATTCTCTTATTCTCATAAGCTGCAATTGCTTCTTTACCTGAGGAAAACTTACGTCCACGCAACTGCTTCTTAGTATGTGGAAATAGGAAAAAATCTCAGGGGCTAGGAACTGGGTCTGGTGAATACGAGGAATGTGGCAAAATTTTAACTTTTGAGGTGGCGAAAAACTTTGGTTGTTCTAGCCGCGGTGTGGAATGATGCGTTATCCGTGATGCCATAACAAATGTGATACCCAACGTGAACAGCGCTTAACAAGATAGTGAGTAATATTGATAGTATTGATATCGATTCAATGCCTAAGCTTGTCTCTATTGTTTACCGGTGTGGGGCCATCTTTTAATGACTGTCGTCCTCTTTTGATTCAGCATTCAAATTGAATATTGTGGTCCGTGAAGGCGAAGTCTCCAAATGTCGCCTGTAAACTTACTAAACATTCCTCTTGTTTTAGATTGTTTTTATAATCGTAGTAAATCATCGTTCTAAAATCGCGCCTATCGAGTTTCGTTGCGTTAATTAAAAATTACTAACTCAGTGCTTGCACAGGACTGACTAAAGCGTATGATATGCTTATTTTCTCATTACTAAGGTTTACTCTTTAGAATGGCGAAATTACAGCGCGATACGCCCACTGGAATGCGAGAATCCCGATTATTACAGCATAGCTCTCGTACATTCACTTTGTAAGCCGCAAAAATAGTTATAGTTGATTAAACTGAAACAAAAGGCTAAAATTTCCGTTTATTTTTCTACTTTAACTTTCAGACTTTAGCTAACAATTAATAGACTTTGGGAAAATTAAAATATTTGAAATATATTCAATGTAACAATGCTATGGGTTTACAATGGCATTGATATAGTACTTAACAAAATTCTGTCTAGCGCACCTTTGCGTGTACACAAAAACGCTGTGAAATTATTAGTTAACCTAATATTACGGTAAAAGCACAGAAGATATTTCAAGGAAACGTTTTTTAGCATGCATATAAATGTGATACCTTCCATTGACCAGGTTTAGGATGCATAGATCGTGATAGAATCACGTATCACAAAACCCATCAAATTTTTTCTGACTATAAAGGTAGACGAAAATCAAGTTCAAGTTCCTGCAAATAAGGACCTGCATGTCCATTAGTTTAAATACGATTTTCTCAACGGACATTGTTATAATTTTGTTATAAAGAGCAAAGTACTCACTCATCGCTAAGTTCCCATTAAATGGTATGATTCCAGTTTTTGCAACTGTTCGAAGTCGCCTTCCAAGATCGTATTCAGCACGGCCTGTGCAATGTTGATTCCTTCAGTTTCACTTCCATTTTTGGAAAGATGAAGTTGCGAGGGCCCATATCAGATGAACACAGATTAACGCGGTGTTGATGTTTCTTCACTGCTCAGTTTTGAAAGAAATTTGGCTGAGACTCATCTCATGTCTAAATTGCCTGATAAAATTGGGTAACATGTATCTTAACTCAATTGTACAGACGAGCAAACATGGTGAATTTTTTGTTGACAGTCGGTTGGACTGTTTTTCGCACTTTTGCAAATTTTCAAGCGTTGGGGTCGATGAAAACCGCCTAATGGTTTTCATCACCCGCCGATGTTCGTTCGATTGTGAAACGGCTGTACCAGTTATAAGTTTGTTGATTTTTCTAAAACGTCGTTACAAAAACCTTCTTTAAACATTCTGCGAGTCTCGGTTGTTATTTTACAATGCTTGTACCAAAACAATACAAAATTGTCTATATGTCTACGGACACAGATGCGTTCATGCAGAACGCTGAATTAAATGAAAGCGTCTCTCACCTAAAACTATGCCATCCAGGAATAACTGAATAACACCTCGTACGGTAAAAATGGGGAACGTTAAAATTTTGAAAAACGTCTAACGTTCTATTTTTTCAATATGTTAGAGACAATGAGACAAGACATTTTACAACTTTTTTAAATGTAGATGATCATGTAAGATTATTTCGCGTCCAGTCTTAAGTTAATGTTACATTATCGTATAACAAAGCGGTTTTTTGATTTAAATTTCTTGTACCTGTCACTCTAAGATGTATAAAACATTCACAATCATCTATGCCGAAAACCGTATTTTTATGCATGCATATTACAGAGTGATCTTTAAATCTACCAACAAACTTTTAACATGGTATTGTAGAGGCCTAACCACATCCATTAATAATAAAATCCCATAAAACACACTTTTTTGGAAAAAATTGAAAATGTCGACTTTGAGAAATTTTTTAAAAATGATGTTTTTCTGTTGATTCAGGACTATCCTCGCGTGTCTGGTCTAAGTTTGTCGGTACGTTTCAAAACCACCCTGCATATTGCCTTCTATAAATAAATGTTCTGTTTACAATTCAGTATATTGGCGAAACTAGTGGTTGCAATTTTATTTGTTATATGGAGCACTTCAAGACATATTATGATTTTATCAATAAGAGCCTGAGTTAAGCTAGTGAAAGATTACTCAGTACCTAACTCTAGAAGACATTCTAATTAGCAAAAGCCGTCAATGTTAAACCTCACTTATGAAATCCAGGTAGTTACTACTCTAGATTTAAAATCTGTATTCATTTCTAACTTTTGTTTAAAAATCAAGTTATACATTAAGAAGAAAATTTAGAATCCCCCATTTTAACTAACTGTTCGCCAGCTCTCCTTCGTGATAGATCAAAACATTCTAGAGAAGTTAAGACTTTTCTATTGGAATTATTTATTCCGAATAGAATTTAATAGAATCTAACGCTGTTGTCTACAAGTAGAACTTTGTAATTCACTCATAAGCTCTTTACTACAATCTTAGCGTATTAAGCTGTCTCCATGTATTTATTCCCAAGGGCTTGTCTCCTTGAGGGTTCTTATTTAAGGTTTCAACATTATTATGTAAAAACCTCAAATTTTGATTGCAAGACTGAACCAGAAACTATTGCTACAACCATTGTTAATGTCTTACATTAATTATTTAAATTTTAAATAATTAAAATTTAATTACTCCGCTAGCAATTTAGTACAAGTAGTTAAGAATTTCAAGTGTTAATAATAGTACAGTTGGAAGTTTATTATTTAAAGAAATCTTAATTTTTATTTTATTAATTAAATATATAAATAATTGTATTTAATTTCTTGATGTAGTATATAGGTTTACATTCTCCTACTAATCTACTGCTACATCTGACCTACTCAAGAACATCTTCATACAAAAGCTTACAGTGTTTTGGCAGTCGTACGTGGATAGTCTTTGATTGTTAACGTTTTTGAAGACTTCATATTAAGAAGTGTATTGTTACATTTTAAACATACATACCGTTTTTCAAAATTATTCTCAATTACATAGATTTCGTCATGCCTCCTGCTGTAATTAATGTAAGTTTCAGTTATATTTTTATTTTACTGTTTACCTAATCGTAAGTTTTGTCAGGGTTATTAAGTATTTTTCTTGCTTTTATTATGTGCACGCAATTAAATACAATTATTGTTATTTATATAGATAATTACATTTACTTATTAATTTTAAATTGCAATGTTTAATTCAAAATGTACAATAATTGTATACAAATTGTTATACGTATTATGCTTTTAAAAGACCTAGGTAATAAATCATTTTACCGAATAAATTCTAGTGGCGTATCATTGACTTTTTAAATAAGGTATAAAACGTGTTTGTTTAATTGTTTAAATAGTTCCACAGTTATTGAAGAATTATAAAAGCATACCTATGCTATTATTTTAATAAATATTTCTTCTATTTAACGGAGATTTTTGAATCAGTTTTATGAAATATCTACGACGCCCAAGTGTACGCCTATGATTATTACTACGATTGAAAGTGCAAAGAATGTGTCGAATTCTGTGCAATCTTTGAGTCCACTTCCTCGAAGAAACAAAAAATAACTTCATAACCAAATACTTCATTACAGAAAAATTAGATTTTATTCAATATGGCACAATCTTGTCAGAAAGACAATAATGGACTTGATACGTGAAGAGTCGTTACTTCTCAACCTTTTGGTTGTCGTTAAGACATTTGAATTAAATTTTATACCCTAGAAATTCCATCATTATAATAAAATAAAATTTATTCAAAAGAATTTGAAAACCTAAATCGTTTTGTGCTTATTGATCTGTACTTTCTTACTTATAACGTAGGCAGGCAGTTAATTGGGTGTTAAAAAGTTTTTTACACATATAATTATATACTTATGTTAATGATTTTATTTTTAATACCTTTAAATGACAAATAAATTTAAGGACTAAATTTTATTTCACACGCACATTCTTAATTGAGCTAACAATTTTTTTAGTTTAGAGCGCACCTGCGCCTTTAAATTAAAATCGGTGCATTAACCAAGAAATACAAGAGTGCTTTTTTTAGTCTACTGACGATTTTAAATACATTGTTAGGTTAAAACTTGAATTACAAAAACGGAACTTGGTTCCAGTTTCTACGCCATTGGAAATTACTAAATTTTTATTTTTTCACAAAATATAACTTTATATGTAAAAATACTTATATCAAAATTGAAATCAGTTGTAGAGTTATGCAGTAATTAGAAATAGTTGTAAAAAGAAATTAAGTTTAAACACCCTGTATTTTCAAGCAATATTTGATTCAATCATCCCATTTTGGTGTTTTTAACCAAGCTATTCCGGCTGTGATCTATGTAGATGCTAGGAAACCAAAGGGACTTATTTGGTTGACCACCCTAAGGTTCAAATTTGCGTATTTACTAGCTTCGTTAAAGGAGAAGCTAAACTATGTAATATTATTTCATGAAAAAGAGAGTTTTATGTAAAAACAACATTTATTGTTAAGTAATATTTAAAAGAATTCAAGTGTATTCATGCAAATTTATTACGTGAATTGATTGCAACTTTTATTTCAATTAAAACAATCCGCGCAATACAGTGTGGGTTAACATCGAAAATATTCTAATACCTTTTATAATTTCAATGAAATTGTCTATAACATTTCGTCATTAGATTTTTGATAAACCAATGTGAACACATTTTAGGCTCTGAGATATTGTACAACCTCCGCATTGAATGCGCCTCGCCTAAACACTGTCAGGTTTTATTGACGTTCCACGCCTAGTAAACAATTTTTTTTAAATTTGCCGCCGTGTGTTCCCTGGTAACGTTGTGGTTGGCCGGAAGATGAAAAGGAAAGTAAATAAATGAGAAAGTAAAGAAATTTTCTTTGTCGGATAAAACGAGAGACTCGAGTTTCCTTATACCCGTGGCGATTGAAAAACAAGCATTGTTTCTCGGTCGGATAAAGCACGTGATACGAGCTTTTCTACTCTCCGTGACGTTTGGAAAATTATGTTGCCAGTTCTAGATAATTTCCACTCTGATGGTTTCGACGGGTATAATTGGTGTTAACGCGTCGCGAGACCCACGCGTTTTGGCAGTTAGAAATACGCGTAGGGTGCATATGTAAGAATCTGTCGGGTGAGTGATTTCCTTGTTTTGAAGTGTTCGAGTGGTGTGTGTAAGGTTTCCGCCGTGTAGTGTCGAAACACCTGGCCGGAGAGATTGATTGGTGTATCTTCGGGAATTTACCTGCCTTTTCCACCCCGGTTGCAGCTTATTTGGACCTGTGAGGTCCCCCTGTTGGTGCAAGAATCTAGAGATAAAATCGCGACTGGCGGTTTTGGTTGTGTGAAGTGACGACTAAGACTAAGGTACCCCTTTTTTTATCACATTGTTCTTTTGCTTCCCTATTATTTGCCTACAAATAGTGTTATTGTAATGTCAACATATATCGGCGACAATCCAAATTAATTGATAGTCCCGGCTGCCAACTATTGTAGAGGCTAGCTTAAACTTCCCGTTGCAAAGGGAGTAGATTAAAACATAATTCCTGTCCAGCTTATGGACGCATATCTGCGTTGATTGTAACTAATATATTTAAACATTGATTATAGTTATAGTAGATTGATTAGTTTTTCCCTGTCCCTCTTGAATTAGGCCACCTTCAAGAACCAGAGAAATTATCTGTAAACCTTTATACCCTGCTGTTTTGTGTATGTCATATAAGCCATTTTGTTTAGCAATAGACAAATAGTATTGACCAATTAGACTTTCATTTTGAATCTAGAATAAGTCAAAAGTTATTACCTTGTATTTCAGGGGATATGTGTTAGTTCTGGTACCCCTCCTTTAGCCACGATCTTAATTTATAGCATTAATTGGGGCCCTGTTAAGAGGGACAACCCTACTTAGGCCACGGAACTGTTTTTCCCTGTTCCAAGGAACAGTTACATTCAGTGTCCGGCCCAGCAGTGGCGCCCCCTTCTATATTTCAAATCTTTGTAGATTTTTTCCAGCGTATCCCTAGAGCGCGGACGTGCTGGTGCAATTTTACAGGGACTCTCCATCCTGCGAGGAGCTAGCGGGTCATCAGCATCGTTGTAGAGCGTAACGCTAAACGCGCCTGTGACAACACTACTGAATTTCAAATTCATGTTTGACACCTTTGCAAAAAACATCAAATTTTCATTAACTTTATAGAATCGTATCTGGTGGGAAGTCACTTTTCGATCAACCCTTATAAAAATTTTTCGAAGTCACCACAACGAGCATTTTACACGAAATTTGGGACATCCTGTATATTACATTTGCGTTGTTAGGGTGTTACTTACAAACAAATATTTTAGTAGTGCTTTATCAGTCCACAATTAGTAAAATGTTAGTTTTAATTAATCAAAAAATACAACATTTATATAAATTATACAAGTTCGATAAGAAATACTCTCATAATTCGGAAGTTATAACATTTTAATTCTTTCTTCATTTTAATTATTAGATTAGAATTAAAAAGTTTAAATAAGTATAAATAAATTATTACATTTAGATAATTTATTATAAATAAAGAATGAAAACAAATTATATTGCGATAAAAATTTTAAAAACAATGCCATAAACAGTACATATGCCTTGTTCATAAAGCATTTTCAAATTAGCCAGAACCAATGAAATTCAATTAGAACAATTTGCTGACTGAATTCGCAAATTTCATTGTTTCTGACCAGTTGGAAATTACTCTAGAAACAAGACTAATATATGCCGGTAACGTGGATAACGTTGGATATAAAGCAAGTTTAACGCGAAAAAACCTGTGACCAAACATCAATTTTTGCTGGTCATTATCTTTAAGTTAACGCAAATTAAGGTATTCGGACCTTATACTCAAACGTTGTGCTATATTTCCGGATCTACCTATATATAAAGGCTTAAAAACTTGATTTGATTGCACATTTATATCTAAGTTATACAGTGCATAACGGGACGAAATGTGTCTTAGGCCTCTGATGGTAGAGGGTAATGCTGTTTTGGTACTGAATCAGCTCACTACTCCAGCAGCTACAGTGAAGCGGGAGGTGGTTACAGTTTTACAGTTCGTAAGAATTGAGCTAGAAATTCAGGACGGCTTTCAAAGAGTCAAGATTGGGTAAAGGTCGTGATTTTGGGCGCCACCTTATCTGTTTGTCAAAAACGGAAGTTTGAATTACTGGAGACTAAATGACAAGGATATTTAACTCCAACCGTAAATGTAATGTTTGTACTCATACACCACTGGAGAAGCCCTCTTAAAATCGTTGTGTTAGACTTACAACGTATAAGTGTTTCTTAAATACTTAAATCTATTATTTTCCTGTAAGAAAGTTATTGTTATAACGTATTACTGAAATTATGAAAAA
>JAHWXV010069586.1:0-10104 GCA_024586415.1 Phrixothrix hirtus | reverse complement strand
AACTGTGTTGTGCGAAACGTTGAGTGGTAAAATAAACTCTATTTTTCTAAACGTTAATAATTGACCTACTACCTCAAATCAACGGAAACTCCAAACAAAACCTAAATATGCAAACACAAAATAAAAAACTACTAACGAAAGCATCAAAACAAACTAAAAGGAAAAGCAGGCAGCAACAAAAAATTCAAAACTAATATAAAACAAATAATTGATGTAGGCAGAGAATCAATGAAAGAATGTCATCAACCATCAGAGCCCTACTGGCGAAACGTGACCAAAAGCGACCACGTCAGATAAAACAGGTCTAAGAATTGATGGAGAGGAATGGAAAGTTAGTCTTTAGGAATACTTTACAGAGAGAGCGGGTTGACGTTCACAAGATGCTCTCCTAGTGTCACTCCTATATGTAAAACAAGATAAAATCAAAAACCGAGAAAAGTAAAAGAGAGCAAGAAGTAAGGTATAAAAACACAGCTAAAAATGTTTTTTGACAAAGGCGGAAGCCTCAATAAGGCCGCCAGTGCCTAACTACAATCAGATAATAAACAAAAGCTTCAAAAGCGCAGGAGCACCATGAAAATAAGTTACGGAGTTTCCAAAAATCCTAAAAGAAATATTGCTCCAAGGCTAAATAAATAACAAGTACTAATTGTAACTCAAATTTGGTAAACTATAAAGACAAAAATTCGATAACTCTAAGAAAAGGCAAGATGAAGCAGTATTCGCACAAGATAAAATACTAACATTTCGAATGCAACCTAACAATCCTAATTTTAGAGACCTGAGCGATAATAGTAATTTACAAAGCTACACGCAGTTTCATAAAATGGGTTTTATATGAAACGAGTTTTTTATATTTTTTGATTTCTACATTTCAAGTTTTAAAATTTAAAAAATTCTTTGCATGGATGTGTTAGTGATCTAGGGGATTTTATGTATATTGTTTTGGGTTGGCGATGGGATGGTTCACTTTTGTAATAAACAATTAATTTATACCTGCATTTTATATATCTGTAAAATATTTGTTGAACTAAAAATAAATAATTTTAATTTTACATTTAATAAACATAAAATGTATGTAAATGCAATTATTTATGGGGCGACAGTTTTGATTAATATAGACAACCTCTAAAATAGTATATTAAACAACAATTTTCATAAAACATGTTTTTATCACACGAGTTCAAGATTAGAAAACAGCCTCGTAGAGATAGTTTTTAATGAGCGTGTGTGATCAAATGTCTTATGAAACGAGTTTTCTTATACTATTTTATCTATTTACTAAAAATTTAGGAAAAAGCGCACTTTTTTGACATAATTGATTTAGAAACTTTATTGATGTTTGGTGACATTGATTTTTTGACATTTCAACATGAAAGTTTTGTCAAATTTCTGTTCCTAATGTTACCAACCTTTTAAAATAAAACATTCCGTGTTAAAAAGAAGGCCACTATGAAACTCAAATAGGTTTCGAAATGGGTTCATTTCAATACGCAAATAGATAAATAAAATTTTGTGTGCGTTTTGAGGCACTATAGCACGCAAATGGGTGCTATAATGAGACTTTTATAGAGGCAAATTAGAGAATAATATATTAATAAACAAGTTTCATAAAACATGTTTTTATCACACGAGTTTTCTAATGAACAAGTGTGATAAAAAGTCTTATGAAACGAATTTTTTTTTACTATTTTATTTATTTGCTAAAAACTTACGAAAAAACGCACTTTTTTGACATAATTGATTTAGGGATTTTAGTGGTAGTTGGTGATATTGACGTTTTGATATTTGTATATGAAAGTTTTGTCAATTTGCTATTCAATTTTGACGGTTAATAAGGTTTATTACTAATGTTACCAACCTTTTAAAATAATATATACCGTGTTAAAAAAAAAGGCCATTATGAAATTGAAATGGGTTTCGAAATGTGCCCATTTCGATACACAAATATATAAAATAATATTTAAACAATAAGACAAGTTTCGTACAAGAAAATAACGAAAAAATAGGCTCTTAAACATTGATGCAGTAAAAATTTGTAAAATAACGTTAAACTCCCTTCCCGGAGAAAAGTTGTAGCATTTAATCTTTCATTAATTTAAAATCACGTTTGAATCCAATGTGTTTTCATTTACATCTCTAGCCACACATTATTCGTATTATCTGCACGGTTTATTTAGATCAAAGCGGCCCTAGGAAATAATTTATTTTGCTTTTTGACTTGATTTTTCAAAAACGTTTTCAGAACAGTTTTATCAACGGAAACTTCGAGTTACAAGATTAATTTCTCCAGTTTTTTTAAGTTTAAGGACTTGATCAAGTTGAGTTTTTGACGAGGTAGGTTTTTCCTGACATCGTTAAATATTTCCTAATGAGTTTTCTGATCAGATTTTATAAATCTGTTTACGATAATGTTAATTTATTTTGTGTATCTAAACACAGTTCGCTCACGGTGCTTTAAATATTTCAATCCCTGACTCCTGCTTAGCTCGTTTTGTTATATTATTTCACATAAATTCGATTTTGTTGTGCTATTGCATTGCTAATTCGTTGTATAACATATTTATGAATGTTAACAAAGAATTAGATGGTACTTATTTTGTTTATACCCATGGTGGCTCACTGAAGTAAAACTAGTCGGATAACAAAATTATTTATTATAAACCGTAAACCAAAAATGGCAAAATAGTTACCTAAACCATAAGAAAACGTTAAAACAAATCGATGGATTAGTGGGCAAAAAACATCTTCAAACGAAATTTTCGCAGAAGCAAAATTCTCAAGACAAAATTAGTTAATAAATAATTTAGATAAAATTACTTAATTCCAAAAACTATAAAAATGTGGTTAAATGAATACAATGCAAATAAATGAACAAATTGAACAAAAAGCCCACGTCGGAGGAGCCAAAATATTCGCCAGTGTCAAAATGTGTTTGTGTTTAGCGACATGTATATAGAATTTTATTAATAAAGAATGCACTTAAATATCTCAATGATTATTTAATTCACAATGTAAATCCATGACCCCACAAATCGATTTTGTAATAGTTATTTATGTACTAAGAAGGCAAGTGATACATTTTTAGTCGCAAATGTGGTTGTAAGCATTTGAGACTAAATATGTATACATGATACGCCCCGAGTGTATGCTAAATTTTTTATTTTCTGTATTTTCTTATTTTTGACATTAAAAATGTTATCAACTGATAAATGCGATCCTAGGTGATAGGTGGATTACTTGTATTCCGTTGTCAATAGCAACTAAATTACTTTAATACAATTAATAGCCTATTTACAATAGAGATAGTGAACAAAATAAGTTTATTATTTCAAAAATTAAACATAAGAATGAAAAATATAGAATGCATACCGTGTTAGAAAATGATCGAAATTAACTATTGCTCCAGTATAAAATTAGGGTGTATTGCGACATGAGAAGTTGGTAGATAAGTATTTCCCTTCATTTGCCTAATTTATCCAAATCAACTGAGATGGTAGATAAGCCCCAAAATAGTTCTCATCTTCCTTTAAATTCAGAAGAACGTTATGTGTTAAACGCATCGCATTATACGTATTCGATTAGTTTTAATACTATAGATGCACATCTTATAACGCTTTTTCCATGTGGATAAGATATACATTATTCTACATAGTCCCTTTGATTTCCAACGTACTTGATCCTTAGATCTTCAGAAAGGCACTTTTTCGGTTGAGCCACGCATGCACATCTCCCTTCACTTTTTGATCCAAGGAAATCGACTTGCACTTGTACGTTCATTTTTGAATTTTTCAATTTTTTCATTGTGGTAAAATACTATTCCCGTACTGTGCCGAAATTCTTTCAACTAGAAAAACATGACAGTAGTTCTTTGATTCAAATAGCAGCGGAGCAGCTAGGAACCACGGGAAAGCAACCACGATGCAATGGGCCTAGTCACATCAAATCTGCACATAAATAACAAGACGGAAATAACAATGCTTGGAAAGCAATTTCGGATAATTATTGACATATCCTCACAGTTTTTGTAAGCGCATACGCTGACTTCTACCGTTACACGATTGTAACGCTACTTTAATAACTGAAGTAAAGTACAGGTGCAGTTGAAGTAGCGTCACCGCTGGGTATTAATTGGATCTTTCGAAGTAGTCTTCCTGAATTTGACCTTATTTAAAAACTTCTTTCGTCTGAGTGCAGTTTGATTTTATGATTGAGTATAGTTCCGACTATGGAGGACTCATGGTGCAGCGAATCTTAATTTTTTTCACGTGGAACTGTTTCGTTTTCAGGAAAGATTTTGTTATTTTGTTGTGTTACGTAAGGATGGTGCCTTTTGTTGACATGCGATTTCTGTGTGCAACTGAAGAATACAAACCAGTATAAAGATATTACTCTGATCGAAAAGCTTACAATCCTCAATTCATATTTGACAACGCCGTTTATTTTGATGGTGCGATGGTTGTTTAGTCACACTTATAGGCAGTACTTTGTTGTAGAATATATTGTCAGAGATGCAACATTTTATGCATAGCGAAATCCAATTTTTCTTGTTGCATTTTCTCTATTCGACCTTTGCCGCCGTGGATCTTACTGCTATGGTTATTTCGGTATACCTGCCCAGTTGAGGTTTTTAACGTACTTCTCCAATTTTTTCCGCCCTAAACTTCTCGCCCTTGTCCGTATTTGAACCCGCAACCTTTAGGGATAAATCCAACGCGTTAACTGCTACACCACTAAGGCCGGTAATTATCTATTGTAAAAATTTTATGTGAGATTGGTTAAATAATTTAGCCTGTACGCTTACCCTTATATTTAGGAGATATTTAATATAAAACAAGGTTATTTTAATTTTTTGAAAGAAATAAAATTGTTGATTACAATTTGGAAATATCACACATTTCACGTTTTTGCTGACCTTGTTGTGCCACTATTTTTATTCGTCTTAATTTGGGAAGATTTTTGTTTTGCCAGTATTGAAATGCCCCTTTCCAATTTTTCCTGAGGTTTAGCTTCTAGCTTAACTTTTTTCCCTTATTTTCTATGTGAAATTTACTTTTCCTTTCAGTCGTGTGGACTAAGTTGAATCGGTGATTATATTGCATGGTACATACTGAATGCAAGGTAAAAGCTAAAGTACAAGATAGGGCAGAGGAAACGCATGTTTTTGAAATCGGCAGTGTATTGGAATAGGAGGTATGAGACAGTTATTTCCTGCCACCATCCGTCAGATGTTCCAGTTTCAGTAATCACGCCACCGACCGTGGATTATAGCACCGTGTGCTTTCAGTGGGACAGTTTTTTAAAAAAATAGAAACGCATCAATGTTGCGCAACACAGAGCGATACTTTATCGCAACACTCTTCTGCGGTGGGTTAATGCTTTCGAACCACAGAAAAATTAATAAATACGAAGCTACCTGGCCTTCCACGAATTGTACGGACACCCGAAAACGTGGAAACATTAAGGATACTTTTTGCTAGCCCGTGACATTTAGGGTAACGTCACGGTGCGGCTTTCACGATATCAAGTCGATTACTGAGGCGCATACTTCACGCCGAATTGCACTTTCATGCGTGCAACAGTGGAAAGCCGGAAATTTCTGTCAGAAAATGCTCACTATTTTTGTCTCAAATAATAATACCATAGTGATGATGAGTGACGAAGCACATGTTCACTTGAGTGGTTCAGTGAATAAACAGATATGTAAGTGTTGGACGGCAGACAACCCAAGACAGCTGCAGCAACGGCCCCTTCACAATCCCAAGGTCACAGTGTGAGGTGGAGTCACGGGTCGTAATTATTGGGCCGTATTTTGTTGAATAGAGGACGTTACCGTGACAGAATGCTGAATGACTTCGTTCAGCCCGAAGTAATAAGACGTGAACTTTCTGCAAGAATATGGTTTTAACAGGATAAGCTGCAGCGCACACGGCGAGATCATCGATGGCCTTAGTGAAATATATGTTCCCCTAGCATCTGATTTCTCGATTTAGTGATAGTAGGATACTTGAAAGACAAAGTGTATGCAGCAAGACCTCACATATTAGTGGAATTAAAAAATGCCATTCGTTAAGAAATCGTCGCTGTGCCGGCACAGATGCTAGAGAGCGCCCCTGGATGTGTATCAAGAACAACGGGCGCCATCTTCTGTTCTTGTGTTAAACTGCGCATATGTACTATCCTTTCCATACTTGTATGAATGTTGTAACTTAAAAATAAATCAAGTTGTGTCAATTTCAAGAACGTGCGTTTCCTCTGCCCCATCCTGTATAACGAAATAACATTGTTTAAACAACTTAATGTCAGACGTCGACGGAAAGGTGGTACCGGGTAGACAGCATTTTCGATGCAAATGCAAAAACACTTGAACTTTATCTTTGCTTTGTTTAGAATGTAACTTTAAAAATTTAGATTATTTTAAGCCACGTTTTAGCAGTTTTTATCTTTGTCCTATTTAAATTGAAACATTGAATATTATGCGAAACTGCCATGTATGCCATATTTTCATCACAAAAATATGAATCTGGACTTTGGGATATTATAAAAATGCATTGAAATTGAAAATCTCCCATAATTTGCTTATAAATATCTATAATCTATGTTGTTGTTAATTTTGAGGTCACAATAACACATTTCTATCATCATTAAACCTCAAGGTCCGTCATAAAAAATGCGTACAGTTCAGAATAGTTGTATTTTTTCTTTTAATTTATTATATTCACATTTTTTTCCACTATTGCTATTAAATTTTAATTATATAAGAACGGTCATTTATCATAATTGTTGAGATATAACGGTTGCTTCCTTTAATATCTCCAAACGGCGACTTTAAAATGTAAATAACAGATTTAGTGTATAATGTGGCACGGTTAATCAATTTCAAATATAATGTAAATAAAAATAAATTTTCCCAAATATTTATTAGTTGGTCAGATTTTAATTAGTGACATGTTTCGCTAAGATTAATTGTGCCACATTTAGAGAAACTAATCACATCATTTTAAAAATTTATTAATTAAAATTTGTAATTTATCTGCAGAATACCGCACTATATCACGGATTGCACTAGTCAATAATAATTGGTAACAAATTAAAATTTTTGTAAAAACATTTATAATTAACTTAGTAGTTGCATAGGATAATTTGTGATATTCAATATCCTAAAATTTTTATTAATTAAACAAAAAATTATGTTTCCAAAGAAATATACATAAATAAATTACCAAATAGACTGAATTCTTTGCCGCAGTTATTTTATCCACTTAAATGAAGTAGAGATACATAATTTAATAATAAATTATACTGCCCTTTTAATATACTTATCAAGACAGACTATGTTATGATCTTAAATAGACAAATATACAACTTTAATGCGCAATGTACGAAGTATGATTAAATATTTTGAATTTTTGAATTTCGCGCACTATGAATATCTGATTCAAACCATATCGGTACACATGTTCGTTACATATTTCAATTATTCACCATATTGGATGCGTAATTTGGTTGAGATAGGAAATAAAGCGGCGCCCTTATAATGTTGTAAATGATGGTACAAGAGTATGCATTAAATTTTGTGGTAAAATGTTTTTAAAGGCTTTTGGCTAGACCTTTGCGAGAAAAACTAATGTTTGTGAGCGGTACAAACGTTTCAAAGATGTTGAAGACAAGAGAGCGGAACGTCTTAGCATATTACCAACGTGAAAAAATTAAGGGCATTTTTCGTGATAATTGCTGAAAAAATTCCATTTTATACGATTCAAGCCGAAATTTTAAAATTTTCAACAAAGCAGAGTCGTAAGCAAATTGCCAAGATAGCCCTGAATTATTCAAATGCATCATAATAGGTGGCAAAGATATGACTTCGAGGTGTCAATGATAAATAATGGCAGTGCCATCTATTGTTTATATTAGGAGGTGTTTTAATATGAATAATTTAAAGAAGAAGATTGCTCCTAAAAATGGCACGAATTTTAAAAATAAATTCGGCACAAGTGAAAAGCAATCAAACTGTAATATGAACAATTCGAAGGCTTCTCACCAAAAAATTTTTAACCTGACTAAATAGGTAAAAATATAAAAGTTTGCATTTCCAAACAGCGTGACACAGCACCGGCAGGCCAATGGTTTCGCCCTAGTGGGGCTCATCAGTGCCGCGTGACTGGAAACGCTGATTGACTGTTGACTGTTTATGATTGGCAATTGGAGTACCAAGATATCCATCCTTTGCCTCTTTCGGAAAAGTTCCTTTTGAAGTGGGTCTTTTGTCGTTGGTACGTGGACGTACCGACTGCCCTTGTGGACAGAGTGTGACTCTTTTCTGAATTTTTAATTGTGAAAGATTTTCAGAAATTTTGGCAGGCATTGCAACACCTTTGCAATGCCTTCTGCTAATGTGCCACACTTCTTAGTGGCTTCCACCAGGAGGCAGCCCGTTTGAAGGAGCTTTTCCAGCGTTATTAGGCTGTTGTCGGATTCTCTAGGAGTGGAATCTCGTGGTACTCTTGTATTTTCCCCTTTCACTGCAACGGCGTAGTTCATCCTGCTACGTCATGGACGTGGGTCTTCTGCGGGTCGGGCTGCAGGTCTGAATTGGGGTTGCGGTTGCGGGCGCTTCGAACACCTCTTGTAACTAGCGGTGTGTCCGCCACCGCAGTTGGAACACTTCGGCGGGTCTTCTCGGCGCTTAACGCACTCGCCCGTACTGTGTTTCTCGTCGCACTTCAAGCACTTCAGTACAGCATTGCAACGTCGTTGCGTATATCCAAATACCTGGCACCTGTGGCACTGTACCACGTATTTGGACCTACGCAGAGATTCAATGGAGATACACAACCATAAGATGGCCTTAAGGTTGTATATCACCTTCCCCTCGGGGTTTTTTCGACCTCCAGGTAATTAAGAGGCATCGGCACCTTTTCCGCTCCCCTGTGCATCCTTCTGATGGATAACACAGGGAGCCCCTGCCGTAGTATATCTTCTATTATGTTGTCGTTGGACAGTTCCGCTGGAAGTCGCGGACGACGACCCTCAATGGTTTCTCCTTATTCAGGAGAAACCTGTAAAACTGTAGTTCCTTTTCTTTCAGAAAAGCGGTGGATTTTCTGAAGTCGTCTTCATTGGCGAGTTGTATTTTAATTCCAAGAGCCATATTCTTGGCATTTTTGACGTTTATACCCAGTTTTTTGAGGTCGCTAGCGACCTCAAGCCACTGGTCCTTGTTTCTGAGGACTACCGGCGGAACAGGTGGCCTTCTCCTCTCTTTGATGGAGTCTAGTGGTTGGTATGCCAGCAGATCGAACCTGTTGGCAGTGGTGATCTTGGCTGCAGGTCCATGAGTGACCTGATTGGCGGGCTTTCTCTTCTTCCCCTTCTGCTGATGGAAACCATCATCTGCTTCCATTCTTGTAGCTTCTTAGGAGGAGTTCTCGGCTTCCTCCGGCTTCTCTATAACTGCTACTTCGGCAACTTGCTGTGAGGTTGTTGCCTCAGGCGTCGGAGTGGGTGTTTTTACTTAGTTCTTCGCAGCAGCTGGCCTTTTCGGAATTGCACCGGTACTAGCTGGTGCAGGCTTCTTTGCTTCTTGATCTTGATCGAGCCCTGAGTATATTTGTTGCTGATCACACTTGATCTCCGCCAGCAGCTTGTCGATCCGTTCATTTCTGATCGTTGCCATTTCATCGCCTTTATTACGTTGTAGGCGTCTTCTTTCTTGCTCTTCAGGGCAAAGCCATGAATCTGCCATTGTGAAAGCACTTGAATTCCAAAAAAAGCGCAAATCACAATATTAATGTTGATTGTACTGCACCCGACCCACCGCTACAAGTAGAAGGGGCCTAAGGTACAGCACAATAGAGTTCAAAAGGTACAACTCTCAAGGAATACGTGTGCACTCGATGACAGCTGAGGCTGAACTCACTCATCTCGACACGCTGATTGAAAATACAAAACTTCTTTTAAACACATTGCCACTGATTCTAGCTCAGTAGCTCTGCGGTGGAGCAGGGGGGTATGGTGTAATCGGTGCAGGTGTAAAGTCGTTGAGTATAACACTTCACGGTTGGTCTCTTCTCGGTTTAGGTGACGTCAAAGTCGGCTTAAGTT
>JAHWXV010069570.1:0-11629 GCA_024586415.1 Phrixothrix hirtus | reverse complement strand
TTAGCGAAACGTCATTTTGACAGTAAATTTATATATTTCTACATCGACGATTATTTATTGACCTATTACCTCAAATAATAATTATAAACCATAATTTAAGCCTTAGAATTGTTCATATTTAGTTTCATGGCTTTTCACTTGTGCCGAGAATTAATTTTTAAAATTCATGCCATTTTTATGAGGAGTCTTCTTCTCTATTTTATTTATAAATGCAATAAACACTTATTCACAAAATTTCCAGAAACCTATTTCGGTTTCCTAAAGTTTTACAGGCCCTATTTTGTGAACGTGCCTCGTATTGAATTAGCGAGTATTTACATAACTATTTAAAATTATTACAATCAAGAAAGTGACATAAACATTGTAGGATCAACAGCTAGTTCAAGAATGCTATAATTTTTAATTAAAAGCAGTTATAATATTAATTAAAAATTTATCGGTATATTGAGTTGTGAACTCTACTTTAATAAATTCGCCAACACATTAATAGTTATTTATTTCATTTTCTATTACTGATTATTAAATTATAACAATTCAATTCTTACTTAAATCTTCTAATTCTAAATTTGTAGGTAAATAAATTTTTCTTTGAATAACAAAGTTATAGGTTTACCTTCGAAGATATCGCGAATAACTTGGTTTCATATCAACGCAAAGACCTTGCTGTTAATAGAGGTCAAGCGGGGGCAAGATTATTCGAGGCAAAGCAAGACGGTTGGCTTTTAAAGCAGAGCAGATGTTTACTGCAATGCTCGTACTCAAAATTAATTAATTGAGTAAACTATTTTATTTTGGTTACGACGGTTAAGGCTACAATGATCTCGAAATTTGTGGCAGTCCGAAAATGCTTCCAAGAAGGATGCTTATCAAGTTGTCATTATGAAAATTGATAAATTAATTATAATTAGAAAAGCGACAATTTTGAAAAATTTTCCTTCACCAAGTTGTAATTATCAACGTTGGTTGGCCATGACCAGCTTACTTAAAATAAGAGGTCTTCGCACTTCTTCCAATTGTTATAAAATTAATTAGCATTATTTTCTATAGATAAAACGTCACTCTGCTAGCTTAATAAATCTTAGTTACGTAATTATTACTCACCTTACAGAATATTCGCCGATTAAATTGCAGTGGGACATCTGTCTTAAAAAGATTTGGTAAAATTCAGTGGCTCCTACTGAATTAAGCTCCGCTAACACTCCTAGTACAATTCATTGACGCATCCTGAGCGATGTAAGTTCCAAACAACAGGATCAGCGAAACTAATTAGTGAAGTAACCAGAAAATCTGGAACGAAGCTTTATTAATTTTTTAATGTGTGTAGTAGGACGCTAATTAAACTTCTAAAATATAATCCAACTTAGTAAACTTTATTTTAGCAACTTTCAGGTAATCTGTACGTTCCATCTAAGCATGCTTTGAATGAATGGACACACCTACCCCGAAGAATTATTAGTTGTGATTTTATATACATTTAGTAAACAACTTAAGTTTACAATAATTTTAGACAAGTACTGACTTTCTAGATTATCGTCTTCTGTATCAAACTTCGATCTACCCATTTATAGATGTAATGGCACTTGCTTTATCAGAACTTTGAACGTTTCCCATGATATTCTCCTCAAACCAGAGCTATACAAAAACTTAATTCTACCTTTCTGTTCATGCACACTCAACACTCAACAACATTCTGTTATAAAGAAATGGTACAAAGCTGCCTTATGATAATTTATTTGCATCCTATGTATTTTTATTTGTCAACAATGCACGAGAGAAATCTACCCTCAAAGTCAGGTTACAATTTAATTTGTGTTAATTGTATTTAAACAAAATCATTTACATTTAAATTTAGGTACAGCAGTTCCAGCCTACAACTCGCATTACCTTTTAAACTTGAGAGTTCTTTTTTAAATAATATAAAAGCACCTTAGACAAGTTCACATACTAAAACAGAACCGTCGCTAAATTTAGACTGACCAAAAACAATAAAGACACGCCTAGCGAATATTTCGCTAGTGAAGTAGTTCTATTCGGTAACGTTTCTTAACAATTACTATGTACCAGCAACTATTACTGTTTTGGTTTGGTTATGCCCACCTAGTTACTTTTATTTTAATTATAATCATACTTCATAAAGGTCATTGTCGCTACCAATTGGTCTCAAATTACCAAAAAATGAAGACATATCCATTGTTTATTTAAAATAAAGAAAAAATACAAAACTACAACATGTTTCACAATCATTTGGCATCTTCTGGTAGTAAAAATGGCAGTCGTTAATATCTAAAATACATCAATCAAGTTAAAATCTTAACAGTCTAACAACTTTTAAATTAGATAATTAAAAATGTTTGTATATAATAACTCGTATCTAAATGATTAGATAATATTCTTGCTAGATTTAAAATCGGCATACGTAAAATTTTGACTTAGTTTAATAACTTCCCTATGCTATCGAGTATTAAGGAAGTTAAAAATTAATAAACTGGGGGTTCAAATTGCAGGTATTAGTTAAACTAACAATTTAAATATAAAGTTAAATGCTAAAATAGTTATAATTAGTGGAAAACAGGCCTTTGTAAAAAGCCAAAAATCTAAGACATTGTCAAAGGCATTAAATCAACTCAATTACTGAACAAAAAATTTCTAAACTAAAAAATTTGAACTAATGCAACGTTTTAAAGAAAATATCTATCTTTGTTATCAAACATAGTGACAGTAGTTAAATCAAATTAGCAATTCCATTGACAATAAAACTAAAACGTCAAACAAGACAACCGTTTTAGAAATAAAATCTTTTTTAATTAAAGGATGCCAAATATTATTCAAACAACAGAATTTTTTGAAATGCAGTTTTTATGATTGCATTTTATGTAAACTGTATCCATAAGTTTTCTTTTGAACTTGTTAGACTTTGAAGATAATTCTAACATCCTTTCAAAAAATATTACATCTCTGTTTCAAAGCAATTTTAGAAATGCTACATTTTTGAAATTGGCCATTTTTCTTCCTAGTAGTCACGGTATGGCCAACTACGTGCTGGCTTGCAAAGTAACCCGTTCATGATAGGGAGCTTATTCTGTATAGAATAGAGTTAGGCATGCCTGGGGTAATGCTGGGATTGTGGCTCCGCTTATAGCACGTAGGCTAAATACACTGACTGGTATGGTGTCGATTCCGCAAGTAAGGGATGTTACACCGTCATAGGGTTCGATCTAGGCTGGCAACCAGCTCTACATGTAAAAACATTGCTAAAAAAATCAAAGCAAAGCCTCGGACGATGAAAGCCATGGTGGGCGGCTGAGATTGAATAAGATTGGCCCACCTTGGAATAAACGCGAGAACATGGAATAGAAAGTGGGAACGTGAAACGTAAGAGGGATGTATAGCAAGGAACACGACATTTTGAGAGAAATGAGAAAGAGAAGACCAGATGTGCTGTCTGTGAGTGAAACTAAGTGGAAAAGGAAAGAAGTGATAGAGATGGATGAGGGAAGCCTAGGTTTCAGGTCTGGAGTAGAGAGTTGGACGCATGGTTCAAAGGAAGTGGGATTGATTTTGAGCGAATTTGCTAAAGTGCATGTAAGGGAGTATGAATTGGTATCTGCCCGGCTACTCTGGGTTCGAATGAAGATAGGCATTAGGAAAGTAGTTGTTGTGGCGTATTATGCTCCGGTGAATGGTGATAACCAGGATAAATGTGAAACCATTTGGATAAAGTTGGAAGGGGTACTTGATGCATGTCACGTGAATGATAAAGTGATTTTATTGGGTGACCTGAATAGATGGGTATGAGTAAGAAGAGAAAACATAGATCGTGTAATTGGCTCTTATGGCGATCCCAGAATAAATGAGAATGGGGAAGCGTTAGCTGGGCTATGCTTAGAAAAGGGTATGTTCGTATCGAATACATGGTTTAAACATAAGAATATCCATTTGAATACGTAGCAAAGAGGAGAGTCTAGAAGCGTGATTCATTTAATCGTTTATGATGAGAGGTTACGTGAATTGGTAAAGGACACGAGTGATGAGAGGTTCTGAATGTGGGACGGATCATTTTCTGGTAATGCTAAGAATTGAGCTTGGTAGAAAGTAGGTATATAAGAAGAAAGCAGTGATAAGAAAGACTAGAGTGAAAATGGAAAAATTGCAAGAGGAGAATGTGAGAGAGGAATGCGTACAAAACCTAGAGAAGAGAATGTTGTCAGAAGAATCTGAATGGAAGTATGAAATTGGAAAAAGTGGCATCCAATGTGTATGGAAGAGGTTCAAAGGCAACTAAAGTATATGGAGAGAGCACGATTGGAAAGCCAAAACGAACGCATGGTGGAATGATGCCGTGAAAAATGTAGTAAAGGAGAAGAAAGAAATATATAAGAGAATAATTGGAACTAAAGATGACAAGAACAGAATGGATTTACTGAAAGCGTATCGGATTAAGAAGACGCGTGCAAAGGAAGCTGTGAAGGAGAGTAAAGAGCGTAGGGGGCGAAGGAGGGAGTAAGAATGCAGAATGATTTTGACGGTAATAAAGGATTATTTTGGAAACGGGTAAAGAATGCAAAGCAGGGTGTAAGGAATCGAGTAAACGGAATACGGAATAGCGAGAATGGAATGGAGGGGGATGAAAAGTGATATTCCGTTGTGAATAATATTTTGAAGGTCTGTATGGCAACAGGAGTACTGGGACAAGTGTGAATGTGGAAAATGCTGGAATAAATAAAATCCAAGAGAACGATAAGATTATAGGCGTGGAAGAAGTTGAAATGCAATAAAAAGGTTTAAAAATTGGAAGGCTGCTGGAGTAGTAGAAGTTACAAACGAAATGTTGAAGTATGGCGGAATGCGACTAGGTGAATGGTTGTGCAAATTATTTAATGATTGTGTTCAATTATCAAGAGTGCTATGACCGTACCTCTGTATAAAGGCAAAGGTGGTAGATATAAATTTAGGAACTATAGAGCTATAAGTTTATTAAGTGTAGCTGGGACGGTGTTTGATAGAATTATAATTGACAGAGTTCGCATAGCTACTGAAAGGAAGGTATGGGATTTACAGTGTGGGTTTATGGCTTGACGAGGGTGCGTGGATCATATGTTTAGTTTGCAGCAAATGGCCGAGAGGTTTTTGCATGAATTACTGAATGCAATAAAAGCAATGTATGATGGAAGCAGAGCGTGTGTGAGAGTGAACAGTACGGTTAGTGAGTACTTTGAAATTGAGCAAGGTGTGGGACAAGGATTTGTGATGTCTCCTTGGTTGTTTAATATATTTATGAATAAATGCGTGAAAAGTGCACGTGAGGACTTGAGTGGTATAAATATAGGTAGCTAAGATGTAAAAGTGTTGATGTACGCAGATGATGCAGTATTAGTAGCTAAAAGTATGAGCCAAATTCAACGAATATTGAATAAATTTGTAGAAGTGAGTGAAAAAATGGATTTGAAAATCAATAGTGGCAAAACAAAGGTAATGGTTTTCAATAGGGAAAGTTGAAAGGAAATATGTCAACTGATGTTGGGAAGCAAGATAATTGAGCAAGTGGATAAGTTTACTTACCTTGGCAGAATGTTTGCGAATGATGGGCGAGTAAATAATGAAATTGAAAACAGAGTGAATGAAGGCAGGAGAATAATTGGCAGCATGTGTTCAGTAACCAAGAGTGAACAGTTAAGTATGGAAGCAAAGAAGGCTGTGTACAATAGTGTATTTGTTACAACTGTTTTATATGGCAGTGAGACTTGGGTATGCCAGTAGAAGCATATGAATGAAATAAACGCCGTAAGTATAAGGTACATAAGAGCTGCATGTGGCAAAACGAGACGTGACAGAGTAAGGAATAAATGGGTGATGGATTTGTGCCAAGTGAAGGAGACATTTCCTGAACTGTACGATAGAAGTGCGTTAAGATGGTTTGAACATGTGGAACGAATGAGTAATGAACGCTCGACAAAGAGAATATATGAAGCAGGTATGAATGGAAATAGGGGTAGACCGAGAAAGAGGTGACTGAATATGATTGAAGAAATTGTAAAAGGAAAGAGATTAAAGAGCGCAAAGAATAGCAGAGCTTGCCAAAAACGTTGTATGAATTTAATGGAAGCAAAAGAAGTGTGTATGGACAGAAACGAATGGAGAAAAATAGCGAACGGATGATAATAGAGATAGTAAGGATTGGTGGGTAATAGTAGGATGGTGTGGATATTGTATAGAGGTGGGAGTTGGGGTGAAGGGCGTGGTAGTGAGAGGGGGTTGGTTGCATGGATGCATGCAGTGGTTCAGAAGGTGGAGGCTTGATACTGGGTTTTGCCTACCCCGTTAAGGGAAAGTAGTAGTGGCAAATAATAATACTAGAATAGTAACATTTTGAGTTTTTGATTTTTGCAAAAACGTTTTCCGTGCTAATTGTTGATTATTTCTTATTTTAGTACCGTTTAACTCCATATTTAAATTTTTGGTAGGCTACAGAAGATATTTAAAATATTAGTTGAAAGTACTTTTAGAGGAGATTTTATAAAAATTCCTGGTTGTGATATCAGATTGCTGAAATATATTTTCTAGACACAATTGAAAATAAAAACAAAATATATTTCTAAAGTTCTACCACTAAGTGAAATATTTTCTGAGAGAGTATGTCAATCAATTTTTTTACTCTGCGCCACCAGTATAAAATCAATATATTTTATTAAAATATATTCTTTCAAATGGTGTTGTACTTATTTTCAAGAACATCTGCCAATTACTTTGTATTTGACTGCCATTTAAAGTAAACAACTTGTATAAGTTTCGCTAGAATGGAAAAAGTAACCGTTGCGTTCTCATTAAACATTAATTTCAACATGGAAAAACAATAAGAGCTTAAAAATATTATCCATAGAAGCACACATGAAGCTGAGCAGCCTGTCAGGCTAAAAGATGCCTATACACCAGAAATGATAACAAAAGTGCATGATATTGTGTTGGCAGATCGTTGAGTGAAAGTGCATGACATTATGGAGGCTTTAAACTTGTCAATTATACAGTGGTTTGAATTTTACATGATGGTTTGTGTATGAAAAGACTTCCTGCAAGGTGGGAGTTGCATTTTTTTAACTGTGTATCAAAAATTTAATTGTTCAATGACTTTAAATTATTGTTTGAAACCGTTTAAGTGTAATATGCCCATCGAGTTATTACTTTTGATAAGACTTGTATCCACCATTATATTCTGGAAACCAAAACTTAATCGAAATGATTAGTAGAAACTGGTTCAAGTACACTGAAAAAGGCAAAAGCAGTGCCATCGGCTTGTACTCATGGTAACTGGTTTTTGGGATGCTTGAAGAATAATTTTCATTAACTACTTTCAAAAAGGTAGAACAATAACAGGTGAGTATTATTCATTGTCGTTGAACTAGTTGAATGAAAAAATCAAAGAAAATTGGCCATATTTGGCAAAGAAAAAATTTTGTTTTACCACCACCAGTAGATTCTTTAAGTATTACATCTGCAAAAATATATTAATTACATTTTCAAATGCTTCCATACTTTATTCCTTCTGACTATTCCTTATTCCCAAATATGAAAATTTAGCTTACTGGTGAGAAATATTTATCCAATGAAGGAGTGATCGCCCAATAGCTGCATATTTTGGAAATTTTTATAACTCTTGATTTACTGAAGACATTAAATGTCTTTAATATCATATCATTGGAATATGTGTATTAATTTAGAAGGAGATTATATTGAAAAATAAAATGGCATTACACCGAAAAAACAACTCCTTGTTTCATTTTTACCAGACTTATTGAATTGCTCTCATACTAGAATTAATATCTGGAAAACCATAAGAGATGTAAGGAATGAGAAGAACAGTTACATAGTTTGGAAATAAAGCAGTCTAAAAAAATTGAAAATATTTTCAGCACTACCAAAAATATTCTCTAAAGGTTTTATTTTTGAATGTATTAAAAAATTCAACAAAAGTTTTCTTGCAGTCTATATGAGTTATAAAACAGCAAAATCAGATTTTAGATCCAATGTTTTGTTTTCCTTAAGCTATCACCAGATTGTGTTTTCCAAATCCAGCTCTAAAGAAACTTTCATTTAAAATCTTTAATGATCTTTCATTACTAACCACCGTCATCAGATCTTCTTCTAAAACCAATTCAATAGGCGGAGATATAGAATACATCAAAGAAGGTGAAGTACATTTAATGGTATAATAACCAAGAATAGGCTGAAAAACTGTTTCAAGCATTGTTTAATACAACAATGTCAGACAACAATTTAAAGACTTATTTTAGACATCTTAACTTGATCTGTTATTTACAATTAAGTATGTTCTAGATTTATAAATTGTTGTAATAAATATATATTTGTTACTATTTAATATTTATCATTATTAACATTAATAATAAATAAAATACAATTATTTTTAAATTAAAATCTAAATATAGATAAATAAATTAAACATTATCAAACTTCATTATCTGCAGTAACTAAACCAGAAATGCAGCAAAATGAAAAAATGCAGAGTTTGGTTAAAAAGAAGATTTCATAATGCTTTATTAGTAACATCATGTATTGGAAATGTCAAATGCAGAACTATATTTAAAAGTTTAAAAGAGTGATTTTAAATATAGGTAGATCAATATTTTAAAAACGCATGTATATAAAAATGAAACATCAGATCTTTCTACCATTTAATTGTACTTATATCTGTTACAGTTTCTAAAATATGAATGTGAGCATAAGTTAAAAGATAGAATTCATATTTCTTATTTTCTTTTAAATTAATAATTGATTAATGGAGTAGTCACATTAATAGTTTTCTAGTACAAGAAATTTTTACATATTTTAAAATGGTTAAAAGTTATCTTCGCACTGTTATTCCTTTTAATTAAGATAAAAGGTGTATTATTTAAATCTAATAATTGTTTTGCCAAAATACATACATATTATAACATTCTTCTATAAATTATCTTCAGATAAATAGACCACCATCTATACACTACTGGTTGAAGGAAAACAGATATTAATTTCCATTTATTTGATAGGTTGTATTCGAAACTTGTTAAAGGACAATTTAATTATATATACATACAATCTAACATTTCAATCAAATTTTTATTCCAAAAAACGTTATTACTTATAAATGTTGCTTTCTTATTTTGAAGATAAATTACATGAAGAGACTAAAAAAATAAAGCCGAAACAACAAACTTATTTTAAAATTGAATGTATAATAGTAAGATTTAAAATTCTCAAAATTTTGTTAAAAATATCGTTGTTTAATTATTAATAATTGAAGTCCTAGATCAGAACTTCTAACTTGATTTGCTTATTCGGGCCGAACATACGGTTTATATAGAATTCATCAGCACATAATACAAAGTCAATTTCGCACCACATGAATTTTATTTGTGTGAATCAATCCTTACAATAAGATTATTCCATAACCTTTTCATATTTATTTAACTGAAGTTTACCTACAATGGAAAGTAAAGACCAAATTTCACGACCACAAGAAATTTAAGATTTCAAAATGACCAAAATTTTGAGAAAATAGAATTGTTATCAAGGTAAATATGACTATTACCTTTTATTGGATGTAGAGGTTGATGTAATTAATTCAAGATTTGCCAATTTGCTATAGAATGTGCCGGTATCTTATTCATGAGGAAACCAGGGATCATTACCGAAACTGATATTTTCCTAATAATACACACTTGATAAATATATATGCACATAATTAACATATATTACAAGGTAATTTCATCTAACAGTTACACTAAATAACCTTGAAATTCAATTTTAATATACAGTTATACCACTATGCAAAATAAATGAAATTTCTTTACTGTTAGCTGAGAAGCTTAATTTTATTACGAAATTTAAGACATCACATTATGTACAAACTTTACATTTATTTACATTTACAGTCTAGTTCACATATAAAAAACTGAATTAATTAACATATTTTTAAAATTTTTATTATATTATTTTAACATTTTTAGGAATCCCAAAAAACATTTTAAGTTGAATATCAACTTGGACCGATAAAAATCCCAAGTAGGACTAGGTAATCGGATTTTAAATATTTGAAATACGCTAAAATTTAATAATAACCAAAACTAATATCATGAAGTGCAGGCGCTCCAGCAGGAAGCGCATAATCTTTAGCTAATTGATCTAATATCCCCGTTCCTACTCCACTTTGCCTTTGAACAGGAGACCTTTGTGTTGGTCCAAATTGGTGAGAAGGTGGTGCTGGTCTATAAGATTGTACAGGAACAGGTCGCGAGGGAGGAGCTGGCCTAAACGATTGAACAGGAGTGGGTCTTGGAGCAGGTGCAGGTTCAGCATAATTATCTTCTTCTTCTATGGGGGCTGGTTCAAAAGAAAATTGTGGATCTGACCTAAATGAATGTTTTTGTGGTTGAGGTTGAGGTGAGAAGATTTTACGCTGTGATGCCGATTGTTGTTGAGGAGAGTAATCAATGTTAGTTGTAAGAGAACCACCTTGGAAAGATTGTTGTCTTGAAGGACTAGGTCCTTGACTTCGTTGAGGTGCGGGTGCAAATTGAGGAGGAGATTGATAATTGTCAAAAGCTGGTTGAGGTCGGGGTTTTGGTCTTGGTGCAGGCCTATGAATTGGTTCTGGTTGGTAATACTGATCAGAATACGCGGGGTTAAAGCTGCCGTCTTTTAATGTTGTTTCATCCACTAGTGTTGGTGGAGCCACTGTAATTCCTTCACCGTGAGGCTCAAAACCATATTTTGTTGCACCGTATTCAACAACCCGTAGTTTTCCGACGTCATCTACAAATCCATATTTTCCTTTAACCTCGCCTGTTGGCAGTTTTGTTTCTATTTTAAATGAGCCATCGGCGCTTTCATAACCGTAAGTATAGGAACCGTCTTCGTTGTGCCTGAAAACACGCAAATAAATGTTAAAACTTTCTTGTATTGCAAAAGTCACCATGCATCATAAATCAAAACAAATTATTTCAGCGATTTCTATGCCAATAATATAATTAAATTAAAAAATTATATAATGTGTTGCAAAAGAAATAAAAAACATACGTGTACATACAAAAATAAAAACGAATGTTCTTTTAATTTGATTTCCCTTATTTTATACAGAAATTGTTTTTGGTTTTTGATTATAAAGTACCAGCTATGTAATGAGATGCAATACCATCTCATATTCATTGGTAGTGGCGTAAGTTAAATAATTCATATAACATCAAAATAATACAACCTTCTTTAGACACGGCGTTTGCCGTATTAGCTAATTTTAATACCATAAAAGACATCTAGAATTTTTCAAATACCTAATTTACCTACCACAAAATTTCAAAATCAATATTAGCGGCGGATTTTTATACATAAAATTTAAGCAAACGACCAGAGACACAGTCATAGTCTTTCCAAAATGGTGTAAATAATGACTTCTTAAGTGAAATGTTTTTCTACATTAATTAAATAATGCATTATTTTATTGTTCGTAGATCATTAATCTCCTGTGTCTGTGTGAATGCGGCATTGTCAAGATACTTGTAACAATGCAGCAGTTCTACAGGCTCGCCCCGTAGAATAGTACGATCTACCATGAAAACAAAATTGGGGAAATCTGATATAATTT
>JAHWXV010069564.1:0-12954 GCA_024586415.1 Phrixothrix hirtus | reverse complement strand
TCATGGTGAAATTATTACAGACATTGAGATCGGTTGTAGGAAGTTAACGCATCGCGTGCTAGTAGCTGATATTGAGGAACCTGTTATATTAGGTATGGATGTAAAGCTTAGCTTCGCCTTAGACTTGAAGAACCACATCATACTGGTTGATGATGAAGAGATATCCATTAATAATCGGGATGACCATGCAATAAAAATAATCCTAGCCGCCAAGCAGTGAAACAATAGTTATGGGCCAACCGGATGGAGACTTCCGGGTAGGGTGTATAGAAATTATATAAACCAGCAACATAAATATTGGTAGAGGTATTCTGGCTGGAAGAATGCTGATCGGGGCCAAAGAAACGAACACCTGAAAAATCTCGAAGAGGTGTTTCAAAGACTACGAAGTGCACATCTACAACTTAATCCAAAAAAGTTCAACTTGCTTCAAAACAAAGTGAAATACTTGGGTCATGTAGTTTCGGAAAAAGGCGTGGCAGCAGACACAGAGAAAATTAAATCCGTGCCGGAATGGCCACAACCGATAAATAAACATGAATTAAGAAGCTTCCTAAAATTATGCACTTATTATCGACGATTTGTACGTGGATTTGCAGACACCGTAAAACCACTGACAAAACTTACTGAAGAAGACCAGCCATATTTATGGAGCAATAGCTGCTAGGAGTCATTTGAAACACTTAAACAAACATTGATAAGAGCACCTATACTCAGTTACCCCAGAATAGAGGAGAGATTTGTCATAGAAACCGATGCTAGTCTCGTCAGAATTGGTGCAGTGCTATCGCAAATTCAAGACGGAGAAGAACGAGTAATTGGGTATTTTAACAAAGTGTTGTCCAAACCTGAGAGGAACTATTGTGTTACACGCAAAGAATGGCTAGCGATGATTAAGGCCGTTAAACACTTTTACAAATACCGTTATGGGCGAAAGCATTGTCTCATCAAAAGCTACGTTATGAAGACTTGTGGAAGGCATTGTGGGATTTAAAGGAATATATTTGTGTTGACGCCAGTCGAAAGTTGGCGATACCAAAGCTCGGCTTTGGCCTATATCAGCTTAATTGGCGCGTGGTACGTAACATGTTGGAGGTAGTGTTTCGTGGCACTGGTGTCAAGATCATGGTGTGCAGTTGGAATCCAAATGCAATTCCATCAGCGACACGGGCGTGCGTGCGTGCGTCTGTGGGGATTTGTGTGAGTGCGTGCGTATGTATGTGTCTGCGTGCACGTGAGCGTGCCTGCATGCGCGTGTGTTCAAGCGCGGGTGCATGAGTGCGTTCGTGAGGGCCTGCGTGCCTGTGTGACGTCGTTAGTGCAGACGCACGTGTGTGTGTGCTTGCGTACGTGGGCGACTGCGTGTGGGCATGTGTGCGTGGTTGCGTGCGTGCGTGCGTGCGTACATACGTGCGTGTGTATGCGTGTGTGTGTGTGTATTTGGGTGTGTGCGGGTGTCTGTTTGCATGTGGTGAGCGCGTGCGTGCGTGCGTGCTTGTGCTTGTGTGCGTATGTGGGTGTTTGCGTGTGTGCGTGCGTGCGTGTGTGCGCGCATGTGTGCGTGCGTAAGCGCGTGCGCGTTGGGGCACGTGCGTGCATGAGTGCATGACAGCGTGCGTGCGTTCGCGCGTGTTCGGGTGAGTGTGTAGGTGCTTGCGTGCGTGCCTATGCGTGTGAATGTGTGCGTGTGTACGTGTATGTGTGTATGTGTGTATGTGTGTGTGTGCGTGTGTGTGTGCGTGCATGCGCGCATGCTTGCATGCGTGCTTCTGCTTATTTGTGTGACTTTCTTAGTGTACACCGTCCTGAAAGGACGTGTTTGCGAACTGAAAGTTTAGTAATATTTGAATTTGATAGCAAATTTAAAATTAATTAAATAATCTGTGTTGAAATTGTATATAGTTTTTTATTGATTGTGTTTGTATTTAGTTTCTGAACAACAATAAATAATAGGACTCTGGTAATTAGAATAGTTTATTAAATAACCAACGGAAGGTTTTATTCATTTAATGAGAAAGTATAACAATAAATACTGTGCCGAGATTATAAACTGCCTCCGTGTGTGAGCTAAGCCTGAGCTTGCCTATCACGATACCTCTGATTTCAACTGTCCACTATACTAGCGCCGACTCCAGAAAGAAGTGAACAACACGATTTATTCGTTAGAATAATTGTTCTATCGGCGAATCTCAAGGATTCCCAAACATTTGCGTTAGAACTTTATCGATATGTCCTGGAGCACGGCGCTGACATATTAACGCAGTAACCCTACATGGTTAAATTTAATGATAAGTATAAGCCGCTGGCATTGAGTGTATACAGGTATCTGAAACATAGCGATCAATAGCTCAATAACGTAGTTTTAGTTAAAGACCATTTTTGTGACTGTGTTGTACTTCCGAGTTTATGCAACGAAAACTTTTCTACTATGTGCTTGACTACAAATAAAACATTTATTGTGTGAACGTCTATTTATCTCAGTTTAGTAACCTTGTTGGAGAATTAAACTATTTGAGCCAAATATTGGATAATTTAAATAATAAATTTGTGTTGGTCTATGGATACTTTAATGCGCGTTCCGAGTTTTGGCACGATGTAATGACGAACCGGCGCGGCAGAATGCTCGAGGAGTTCATGGTCGACGCGGACCTAGAAATTTTAAATGTTTGTGGTAAACAATTTACGTTTGAATCTGAATTGGGTCGCAGTAACATTGACCTTACTATGATTGCGTGCGCCCCGCCAAATTTTGTGTTTGATTGGGATGTTCTAACCGAAGTGCATAATTCGGACCACAGGACGCTTTCAACGATAATTAGTGGTGCCGATATTAGTAGACACCCGCCGAAAATCGTGAAACATTTCCCTATTGATAAATTGAATTCACCGAACGTTATAAATTACCTTGTTAAACTAAACAGAAGCGTAAATTCTAATTATCACGTGGTTGAGCAACTTGGTGTTATATACTGTGCTGTGCGTTACCTGATCCGGGGTATTCAAGAAATAGTGAACTCCGTGGCAATTCGCCGGACACGATACCCAATCAGGCCGGATTGGTGTATAAGGGAGGTGGAGACCGCCAGGAGGGAATATCTAAAACATAAGAGCAACCTATATAAAAATGCGCATGCAAACATAAAACAACAACTCTTTGACATCATGCATTACCATAAACAAAATTTTTTTCATGCAATAGAAAAATCCAGAAAAAAATCATGGGAAAAATATGTACACAGGGAATTGGCGGTCAACCTCTGGGGTGCTATATATAAGATGGATCGAGGGCAGACTCTCCGACCTGGCCTTTTTACTGAAGCTCTGGACCGCGGAGGCAGCGAGACATGGACGCCAGTGGAGGTGGCGCGCAACTTCTCGAAGCTCTGCTCCTGGATGGTGACCGGAATGTTAACAAGAACGTAAAAGCATCTGGCAGCAGATTTCGGGGGGGATTTGATCTGCCCACGTTGGACGACCTGGAGGCCTCCGTTGCTGAGATACGTATTGGCAAATCCCTGGGCTTCGTTTGCATCCGAGAAGACGTAGTTAAGACTATTTTTGGAAACATTAAAAATTTTGTACATAAATTGTTTTGTGCACGTGTTCGTGTTTCGTACTTTCCACGTGTTTGGAAAAGTGGAAAACTAGTTTTAGTTCTCAAAGGCTTAAATGCTTCGCCGGGAAATCCTAAAATCTACCATCCAATTACTTTACTTAACGATTTTGGCAAGGTGTTCGAAAGAATAATTAAAGTCAGAATGCATAATGAACTTACCTATATACAATCTCCGAGGTAGTTCGGATTTGTCCGTGGTGAATCTACCATTCTAGCGCTCCAGTGGTACTTGCAGGACATAAACGTGAGGAAGCACAATGTCATTTCGGTCTTTATTGACATACAAGGCGCTTTCGACTCCCTGTGGTGGCCTAGACTGCTATAGGTATTGAGGGGGCAGGTCCGGACTAATAAAACGCAGACATTAATTAAAAGCTATTTAACGGATAGAAGTTTCACCTATCAAATGTGTTTTGGACCTCTCAGGAAGACACTAATCAAAGGCTGCCCCAAGCAATCAATTCTGGCTCCCAACCTTTTACTGGATGACCTACTTGAAGAAGCTCTTCCTAAAGGTGCGTATATCCAGGCATACGCTGACGATCTTGCTTTGGTGGTGGTAGCTGATGCCAGGCATGACCTCCTGAGTTTTACGCGGACGTCGTTAGGGGTCGTCCAGGGGTGGGTAGAGAAATTTAAGCTAACGATCTCCGCCACCAAAACGAATGTTTTAGTAAATGGGTCTCGACTTAGAACCCATCAGCGGGACCTAAATTTCCGAATAAATAGAAATAAAATCGAAATTATGAACAGTTACAAATACCTGGGTTTGCTTATTGATCGAAAATTAAACTTCGAGCAGCACACCAGTCAGGTAACAGACCGGGCCAGGACCATCATCTGCAGACTCATAAATCTGGCACGATTCTCGTGGGGAGTTGAAGCGACGGAATCGGCCTCCATTTATAAGGCCGCTATCCTCCCCATCGTAATGTACAGCTCCGAGGTATGGGGTTGCATGCTGGGTAACTATAACATTAATCAGAACCTAATATCGATGCAGGCAATGGCAGCCAGGTTTGCACACTGGGCTTACCGCTCTGTCTCGGCGGATGCGGCAGATGTTTTATCGGGTTTCCCACCGGTTGACCTAGCTGTTGAGTACAGGATCTGCCTGAAGTAAATAAGGAAGAGGCGGGACTTTAAATTTTCTGACGAAGATTACAAAATTGATGATTTTCTGTTGATAAGACGCATTAAGAAGTACATGTAAATCCGCATTGAAGATGAATGGCAGCTCCGATGGGAGACCTCAGAAACAGGGAGATATATAGGCTGTTCCCAAGGGTGACTGCAAACCTACAGTACCAACCTGGATTCGTTAGAACGCATCTGGTGACGGGGAATGGCGCGATCCAGGTGCACATGTTCCGGGTTGGACGGGCCATTACGAAGAACTGCCCTGCCCGCAGCACATAGATGACCCGGAGCACCGCCTACGTCGATGCCCCGCCTACCGTACGGCCTACTGCTGTGGTAGTCCTATCCTGAGGCAAAATACCGACCCTCTTGGAATTGTTGGAGTTGGACAACACATTGACGGGGCAATTCCTTCGGGAGGGGAACGAGGAGTAGGACAGGAAGTGACAGGATATGAGTGTGACGGGATGTGAGTTCGTGCCAATAGTGCAACTGTTGAACCCGCGAATCCAAATCTGAGACAAATCGAATCATTGCTTATTTTGTGAATATATATGTTTATTGTTATTTATGTTTATTCACAAGAATCTTTTAATTTTATTTTGAACTCCGTTGAACTGTTATTTTGAACTATTTATTTGAACCTTATATGAATTTAATGAACCCTTGAGGTTTATTTATTTCATGTTTATCCAATTTATGTTGTACTGACTGTTTGCTGGTTTTGTACCTGATACACAGAGACGTTTCTGGCAACAGCGGATGACTGGACTACCGCCGAACCACAAGTATCGAGGCAGCACCGGGAACTAGCCGGGAATACGGTCCGTACTGCAAATACGCCCCATGAAGATCTGTAAACATAAGGACTAAATTTTTGCAGAATTGTATAGTTAAAAAGAAACTTACATTTGTTTAACAACCTGCACAATTGATGTACTGCAAAGGAGCGCCCAATTTGGCATTAATAAATGCGCCTTGCTTTATATGTGTGCTTGTGGGTGTGGTTGCGAATGCGCGTGTGTTTGTGCATGCGTGTTTGCGTGCATATGTGCGGGTGTGTATGTGCAAGAGCGAGTTTGTGCGCTCGTGCATCAGTGCATTCGTATGCGCGATGATGCGTGCGTGCGTGCGAGGGAGCGTTACAGCGTCAGAGCATGCGCCCGTCAGAGCGAGCGTGAATGCTTGCGATCTGGTGTGCGCGATCGTGAATGCTTGCGATCTGGCGTGCGCGCGTACATGCGCGTGGGCGTGCGTGCGTGCATATGTGTGCACGCGCGTGGGCTTGCGCTTGCGTGTGTGCGAGAATACGTGCATGCGTGCGGGTATGCGTGTGTGCGTGCGGGCTCTCGTGAGAGCTTGTGTGCGTTCTTTCGTGCTTGTGAGCGCACGTGCGTGCGTGCACGCGAACGTGCGTGTGTGCGTGTGCATGTGTGTGGGTGTATGTGTGTATGCGTGTATGTGTGTATGTGTGTGTGCGCGTGTGTTTGTGCGTGAGTACACACGTGCGTGCGAGCGTGCTTGCTCTTGCGTGTGTGTCTGTATGTGCGTTTTTGCGCGTGTGTTTGTGCATGTATGCGTTCGCGCTTGCGTGCGTGCGTGCGCCGTTGTGTATGTGTGCGTGTTTGTGTATGTACGTGTATGTACATGTGTATGTGTGTGTGTTTGTGTGTGTGTGCGTTTGTTTGTGTGTTGGTGTGTGTGTGTGTGTGTGTGTGGGTGTGGTGTGGTCTGTGTGTGCGTGCGTGTGGACGTAAGTGCCTGCGCGCGGGTATGCCTCTGTACACGTACGTGTGAGCGTGCGTGGGTGGGTGCGTGTGTGCGTGCGTGCGTACTTGTGCGTGCGCGTGGGTGTTTGTGTGTGTGTGTGTCTTGGTGTGTGTATATGTGTGTTTGATTGTGCTTGTTTGAGTATGTGTGCATGTGTATATATGAGTATTTGGGTGTTTATGTGTGTGTGTGTGCGTGCGTAAGTGCGGCCTTACGTGCGTACGTGCGTCTTGCGTGTGCACCTTTGTGCTTGCGGGTAGCGTGCGAGCGTGCGCGTGCTCGCCTGCGCACGTACGTGCGTGTGCGCGTGCGTGCGGCCTTGTTGTCTTGCGTGCGTGCTTGCGATCATGTGTGCGTGCATGCGTGCGTGCATTACGCTAGCGCTCACCCGTATGTGCATGCGTGCGTGGTGACGTGTGCCGGTGTTCATGTGTATATGTGTGTTTGTGTGTGTTCCCAAAATAAACGTAAATAATCTTTTAATAAATTGTAGTCATTTGCATGTTTGACTATCTACGACCGTAAGAGAAAGTCGTGTGTTGTTTCTCACCAGGTTTTTATAATTGTAGATGTTTCACAAATAACTTTGAAAAAGCGGCTTTAAAATTGATAATTACATATAACACTGTAAAACGTAAGGGATGTGCAACTACTTTTCTCGCGGTTTACATAACGTTCCCTCGTGACATGCGTAAAGCCTCTCCGATATCTTACCTGTAGTAGGTTATAGAATGGGTGCTCGGTAAGCTTTATTAATTCAAGAACTGTCAGTGGAATTATATATCTAGGTATCGTTCTTATTGGAAATATTCAGTATTGAATTTATAGTTTGAAAATTGAAAAAAAAGAACATCGTTTTTGTTTCAATTACCCCCTAAAGGGCCGCGCTGCTTAGGGATATCTGAGACTCCTCTTCAGCGAATAATGGAAAGTAAGGACAGGTATAGGCAAGGATGGGGTTGGAAGGAGATTGGAGGACAAGAATGAGTGGAAATACTGCCCCGGCATTTACCCCAGAGGACATGTCTCTGTTGATTCAGGAAACCACTTGAAACCTGAATCAGGACAGGTGGTTCTGAGAATCGGATCCAAGACCTCTCAAATGTGAGACCGTAGTGTAGCTCAGTTTTGAAAATCAACAAAGCTACCAACTTATAATCCGGAGGTACCGCATGCATGCTTAGTATATATTCGTATAGTAACATCTAGTCGACTAAAATTAGAAGTTAGTGTTTATACTTGTATTATAATACAAAAATTCAAGAACATGGAAAACACTTGCTGAAAGGTACAGCATGTGTAGTCTCTCACAAAATGCCTACATGCAGTATGTACTCGGTAAGCTTCGTCAATTCAAAAATTGCCAGAGGGTTTATAAACCTAGGTTCCCTTCTTATTAGAAATCTTCACTATAGAATACCTCTGACAGTTTGAAAATCCTCAAAGCTACTACATTACAATCCTGAAGTACAGGATGAATACTATTGCGTGTACGTCATTTTGTGTGAGAGAATCCACATTTTGTGTCTCTCCTTCAGTGGATGAATTTTTGAAATTCGCGTCTTAAAAGTTTATATTATTCTAACTTCTAATTTTAGTCGACTAGATATCACTATGCGAACATATTGTAAGTACTCACCCTGTACTTTAGGATTTTCAAGCTGTGGGAGGTATTCTACTATATACCGGAGATTTCTAATAAGAACGAAACCTAGGTACATAGATCCTCTGACAGTGTTTGATTTGACAAAGCTTACGGAGTACTTACTGTATGTAGGCTATTTTGTGTGAGAGAATATACATTTTATGTCTTTTCCCCAGTGGACTAATTTTTAAAATTTGCGCTTCCATTAGAAGTTTCTTTCATGTTATTGGAGGTTTATATAACATATTACCAATAATTTTTTAAATATTATCAAAATTAAGGACTTGCAATAAAATATCTGTTTCTTGTAATCAATAAAACATAACAGACAGCTTCTGTCAGATATGCTGTGTAGTACATGAATTATGGAATATATTCAATATCTTCCAAACTATATGTATCTAAAAAAATTCCGCGATAAGTCAATTTTTTTTAATTTCACATATTTTCTCGTAACAAATCTATTTTTCAGTAGAAATAGTTTAGGAAATTCTGACGAAAGTTTATAATTTCAACAGGATGGTGCGTCTCCACATTTTTCAGCGTATGTTTGTAGATATCTTGATGAAATTCTCCCGCAAAGTTGGATTGGTAAACGTGGACGAATTAAGTGGTCCCCAAGATTCCCAGTTCTCACTCCTTATGATTTTTTCCACTGGGGTCACTTAAAAGATATGGTTCATAGAAGCCAGCCCAATAATACTGACGAACTACAACATAGAAGTACAACAGAAATAAATAGCATTTGACCGCAAACCATTAATAGAGCTCAACAAGGGTTTATTTGTCAAACAAAGAGAGGACTGCAATTCGAACATTTGTTATAATCGTTTACAACATTGTTTAATTATTAATTAAAATAAATTATTGGTGATGTTTGTTCAAATTGTTGATATCAATATTTTACCAATTTTCACCCAAATTTCTAACTTTAAATGTTTGTATTTCTCAAGTTAACAACTTTAGACATATATATATGACAGTTTCAAAAATTCTTTTTTAAGTAGAATCCATAAATGGAAAATATATAGGGTGTTCCATTTAAAAAATGTGTTGAGGACGTCACTAATAGAAAAGTAATGGCGCTAAAATTATATTGTATACAAGAAAATATGTAAAATTAACAAAGAAAATTGTCCTGTACGCGAAATTTTTTCATACAAACTTAATTTGGAAGATATTAAATATAATCAATACCTTATGTCACCGTGTATATGATTTGCTTAAGTAAAAAGTGATAAGGGCGATGGCTGTTGAGAATTCTTGTGAGAAATACAATTATTTTCTTAGGAAAAGAAACAGCAAAGTTATAAGTAGGTGTACATCATAACTATCAGTAGCAGTATACAGGGTACCCGAGATATAAGCTGCATTTTTTGACTGACGTATACATAGGCCTATAAGGAACACAAATCTGTAAAAATTTTTACTTAAATCCGAAAAAAGTATTTACAAATGTTCGCATAAGGATCGATAACAAATCTGGACCTGTTGCCACGGCATCTTTTTAGTTGTGACAATTTTATTTTGGCGTTAGTTAGTAGTTAAAATTTCTGTATTCTGGAGTTTTAAACCTATTTCACTCTGCGCCATTACACGTTCGGGGCGTGCGAAGTGCTTGATTAATTGAACTAAATGTTTTCTTTGCGAAAATTGCGCTTTGTAAACTAGGATACTGTGTTTTATTATAAAATAAATTTCATAATAAGTTTCTAATTTGTAATTTTAGTTTGTATAATAAATGCATTTTTTGTCTTTAAAAATATAAATCTTCTATTTGATTTTACACTTTCATGTCAATAGAAGATAATAAATTTAATAATGAATCTGACACAGGATGAGTTTTTATCGAGTTTTGGCCTACCATGTGTGTTAGTACAAGTCTTTTTCCGAAAATTGTGACAAAATTATATGATTTTGGATGGAATACCTACGTTTTGCTTCTTCATTAATTAGTTTTGTTCTGCCCCCTTATGAGATCGGGTATGGTATATTCCTTGTTGCTAATGAATTTAGTATTATTTTCCGTTGTTCCCTTTTTCTAGCATCACTGTTCACGGTCACAACCAACCTCAAACGTAATCATTATCTTGGACCGTCCTTTGTCTGTACGTGTTATTGGGAAAACCTGTTTGGTCATGGATGTTGATAGACAAGACATCAGGTATAGCAGAATCCTTGTACGGGGACTGTACATCTAGTTGCGCCTTCTTGTCTGCCGGTTCGAGGACACGTGAGTGAAGAGTAACTTATATTACCTTGCTAACATAACCTAAAATTCAGTAGCTTACCGATTATGCCCTTGTATATGGAAATGTGTCTTTTACTTTGTTGACAATGAAAGTATCGAAGCTCTAGCCAGATACACGGAACGTTTTCAACCCGGGTGATCGCATTCATATGTGGATATAATGAAAAGTGCGCCCAAGTTTAAGTATATCTACACGTAGGGACGATGTAGCAGAAGTGGTTATAGGAACCAGAGGAAGTGTCACATAGATACAATTTTAATAGTGAAATGTTGTTGTTAAAGTGTTGATTTTTTGCACTTATTGTGGTTTATTGCCGATGTTTGTAATTTAAGACATTCCCAGTGCATCTTTAATGCTCTACCTACATTTTATCAATCATATGAAATTGAATTTAAGTTTCCTGATATTAAACAAAGTTATAGTTACTGCCTTTTTAAAGGTTTTGTTAAAATTTTCAAAAGAAGTTTTATATGTATGTTGAATTGAAGTAATAGTGCCATCTTAAATATTCTAAGATAATGAAAACTTTTAAAATCTGTATGCAGACCGAAGCACAGATTTTAGTCTTTTACTCATTACCGTCCCTTTGGTTAGGGTTGGATTAGATTGTTATAAAACTTACTTCATGAAAGTTTGCAAACAGAATTAACGGTGTCACTCTTTTAACGCTAATTGAATTTTCATGATAGATTGAGGAAATTTTAAAACACAAAATCATTTTAAATCACAGTTACTAGAGTATAAAAGAGAACTTTTCAGATTGTGTTTTAACAGTACCTTCATATTTTATAATAATTTATTGTGTAAGTGTAAGGATTTTATAATTATAAATAAAAAGGATTATTAAGCTATTCACTTTTATAAGTGTAAGGTTTTACAATTAAAAGCAACGAGTACGCATTTAATACTTTTTGCGAGGAATTAAATTAGTTCTTATTTTTGAAATCTGTTATTGCTTTAAATATTCATATATTCATTCATATTCTATTCTAAAGTTGTTTCAATATCATAATAAATTAATTTTTTCTCTTTTTAAGTTGTAGTAATTATGATTATTAATTAAACTGTAGATTCTATATAACTGTTAACACTAAAAAGTATAAAAGCTGTTAGCTACGTTTTCTACAATTAATCGTTACTGGTGTTAATCAATTCTTTGATTTACTTTTCCACGAGTATTAGGTATTAAGATGGTAATAGATCTTAAAGGGAGATTTTTTGGTTTATCTAAGACTTTTCACTTAAAAATGATTTTTTTTCCAATATACAAGGTACCTTTCAAAAGTCATGGAGTAATTTTAAAAAATTATCATATTACAACTATGTGGTTCTTCAGACCGTCAACATTTTCAATCTTGACTGTAAACTAGTGGTTGTAATAATAACTCACTCACTGACGAAAATTGATGCCGATAACTCGCCTCAATTTTTTTCACTCTACAAATGATTGCTATAAAAGTTGATTATGGATTCCCTATAGAAGCTAGCTTTATCAATAGAGAGGATTGGGTTAGAAGTTGAAGATAATTTGCTATTTTTTGATGGAAGTATTTAAGGAAAATCACAACTTAGGAGTTCCTCAACTCGTTCGAGATGTGAGTGTAATCATTCCAACACTATGAATACTGATTTATGGTTTACATTCAGGGTTACAAAAACTTCTATTGTATTTGTATCTGGAATCCGTTTAATTTGATAAAATGTTATTCATCCTACGTAAGGTGTCTGGATTTCTCTAGGCTATAACATACAGCATTACAATAGATATTTATGTACCGAAGGAATTGGACAAATGATAACGCCTAGAGGGCGACTGAATCCATCCCGAGGTCCTTTGACTTTTTAATGAACCTATACGGTCGAAGTGAATTTTTCTCGTATGTATAATTAAATTAGTAAATTAAAACGGTATAGGTGCATTAATTGTATTTATTTTGTTTATTTGAAATCATTTAGTAAGGCCTAATGTAACAAAACACCCTGAATATATTTTAATTAATTACATTTATGTAATTACCGAGCTTTTGAACAACCGTTTGTTATATTTATTTATTTTTGCTTTTTAATTATTATTTTATAATTACCGTTTAACGAATTAGATCATTTACTTGTATTTAATTACCGTCATATTAATTAGTGTTAAGATATGATACATCTCAAATTTATTGTGTTATATTAATCTGAATAGTTCAAAATTCTTAACCACAGTCAGAGTTATTTTGTTTATGTAGGTCAAGGCATATGAACTTTATATACATAAAACCACGAGTATTCAAATTTGATTAGATAAACGCACTGTAGTTTTACATTCTCATGGAAATTTTATGTTAAACTAATTTAAATGCTTTATTTTAAATGGTACTGTAACGAAAATTAGAAACAATGAAAATGTAATGGAAGTTTCTAGAGATTTCTAGCACCCATTAGGATAAAATAGATGATGTAATCCTAGGTGACTCATTGCGATAATTGATACCTGTCAATTCAATTAGGTCAGCAATGAGTCATAGCATTGTAATTTATTGTTGTGA
>JAHWXV010069547.1:0-17755 GCA_024586415.1 Phrixothrix hirtus | reverse complement strand
GGATATTTTTAATTTGTTTGTTTTTATATATATATATATATATATATATATATATATATATATATATATATCTCTTTGGATATGAGGTATGTCCGAATGCTATCCGACCCGTGTCCACAAAATCACACTAGCGCTATTGTGCTGCTTCTGATGGGTAACATTCTTCAAGGTAGTCTTCATTTGACTCAACGAGCCGCTCCCATCGATTTTTTTACTTCTCAAAACATGTCAGAAAATTAGTTTCTGAAATATCTTTGCGTACACGTGTCGCATTTGCTCGAATTGTGTTGAAATATTCAAATCGCTCCCCTCTAAGTGGTAATGTCAATGTTGGAAAAAGCCAAAAGTCACGTCTGGACTGTACGGAGGTTGGCCAAGCTGCATTATGCTGTGTTTTTCCAAAAATATTTACAGCGGATTCGCCAAATAAGCTGGGGCATTATCGCGATGAAGAAGTCAGTTTCCGCTAGTCCAAAATTGTGGTCATTTTCTTCTTACTGCATTACGTAATTTTCTCAACACTTCAAGATAGAATTCTTTATTGATTTTCTGGCCTGGTGGAGCAAATTTATGATGAACATCAACTTGATAATTAAAAAAAACAAACAACATTGACTTGATATTGCTCCGACTTTACCGTTCTTCTTTTGGTCGTGGCTTAGATGAAAACTTCCACTGAGAAGACTGGCGGTTCGTCTCTGGATCGTAGCCGTAAATCCACCATTCATGACCAGTGATGATTTCTTTAAGCACACTTTCATAATTGTTTAACATCTCTAAATTGTCTCGAACGATTTCCAGACAAAGGTTTTTCTGTTCTCTTGTCAACAAATTTGGAATTAATTTTGCAACAACACGAATCATTCCTAAATTTTCCATTCTGAAACCGTACTTTTTGGCATACCGCCTCACGAGCAATCAAACGACGATCGCTATCAATAGCAAGTCGTACCCGTTCGATGTTTTCCAATATTTATGTGCTCGAAGGTCGGCCGAAATGAGGATCACTGTTAACAGATGTGCGACCCATGCATTCGCTTACAAAAACCTGTTTCATTATTTTAATAGTTTCTTCATATGGTTCTCCAAGTTTGAAACAAAATTTGAAGCAAATTCGTTGTTCAATTCTCTTCGTCATTTTCACTGACAACAAAATGTGACGCTAACACGTACTGCATTGCAGATAAACACGGATTGCTCAGGTATTAGAGTGTTCACCTAGCGACTGGTATGAGAACTTTATAAGGTCTAATTGACCTACCTACAATTCCACAGATGACGCGCAGGAACCTTCGTGCGAAATTATACACAGGTCGGGTAGTATTCGGACAAACCTCGTATATACCGCTGTTTAGAATTTTAAAACCTTTGGGAAAAATGTTGTACTTATTTTAAAAAATTATTATAACCTAATGATGTGGTTTTAACCATGAAAATAGCACCACAATAAATTAAAAATTTTTTGAGTATAAAAACTTATTATTTGAACTTCCATAATAATTTAATATAAAAATTCAAACATAATCAACATAAAAATATTCTTAAATATTCTTAAGTTTTTTTCTAGTAACAGAAATTTATGTAATTCTAAAAGTAGATTGAGATTTTATAAAATATTATTTTATAGACTTTGTTTCTTATTTATTAAGTGTAAAAAAAGGAAATTTTTAAAATGTCTGATAGATGTCAATATCAAATATTTAAACGAACATAATTTAGGAAGCGATTAAGTCAGTGTAATATTTGCAAAATAAATAGAATCTATACTAAAGCAGCATTGTAAATATTCACACTAACGATTAAGCAGTTTTGATTTCCAGTTAAAATAATACTATTAAAAATGATTTAAAATAATAAAAGGTGTCCTTAAACTCGAACTGTAGTTACTAATGTAAAGTATTAGTTGAATAATGTGATTTAAATCTACAAAAAAATGTGCATATTTGAACAAAACACATTAATTACAAATAGTTAAGTTCATGTTAATGTATTCCGTCAGATATGAAAAGAATTTGGTACAATGCCGATATTACATAATACAAATTTTTGCAGACAATTAATCAATGTTTTGGTTATTAGTCTGTAAAAAGACAACGGGATTTTTTTCTGTTCAGATTCATCTTTGCCAACCTCATAGCTTTGATTCCATGGTCAGAGAAGAGATTATTGTTAAATGAATGCTTGTAATGGTTGACAAATTAATTGATTAAGGTACAATGATTTTCGGTTTCACATTTTACCATTTACCAATATTTTCAGTTGGGCGACTGAGCTGCAGTCTGTTCGTGCGAAATTATTGATTTTATAATTTTCCAAGAAATGCTAATATCAAACGTTGCTTGGGGAAAGTTAATCCAGTGTTAGCGACCAGGAAAACGTACAAGAGTTTTGAGTAATAGCTCCCCAAGCTCACACTTTTACTGCATATTGTTAAAGAGTTTTTCATTCAGAGCGACATATTTTCAATTTTAAATAAAGCAGCGAATTGTATATTAATTAAGTTGATTTTTATTTATTTGCAAGTAAAAGGTATACCGTTTAATGGTGGAACACAATACCATTTAAGTGACCTTCACGAGCATTGGATGCGTTGAACCCAATTTTCCAGTACGTCTTCACACATATCACCTCGAATATAGCGAAAAACTTTTTCGATGTTCTGTAGTTCAAGTTTATGGTTTGTTACTGTAAACCTGTGATTTAACAAAAACAAATCTGCAGGCGTTAAATCACAAGACCGTGGAGGCCAGTTACCAAGGCCTTTTCGTGAAATAACGTCGTTACATTTCTCTTGTAACAAATTAATTGTTTCTGCAGCAGTGTGATATGTAGCAACATCCTGTTGAAACCTCACGTTTGCTAATTCGAAATCATATAATTGGTCGAAAAAAGTCTGTCAACATCGAACGTTAACGTTTTCCATTCACAGTAATAGAGGTACCAGCCTCGTTAAAGAAAAAGTACAATGATACCTCCAGCATTAATACACACCAACTAGTCAATCTAAGAGGATATAACGGCACTTCTTGAATCACTAGTGAATTGTTTTTCGACCACATTTGACAATTCTACTTATCAACGTAATCACTAAGCCAAAAGCGAACGTCGGTAAAGATGATTTTTCTATAAAATTCAGAATCAACTTCAAAGTGCAATTATAGAATCTGCAACGTAATGATTGTTTGGTTTCAATTCTTGAATCAAAGCAATCTTATACGCATGCAAACGAAGGTCTTTTCGAAAAATTCTCCATAAAGTCGGTTGAGAAATTTTCAAATCCTGACACCCGCAAGAAATTAATAAATTTGCATCATCACGAACATTATTCACTTCTTGCATTTCTTTACCTTACTGATATGACAACATTATGAAATAAATATGTTGTTTCAATAAGGCGTTCTTCGAGTTGGACGATTATAACGACCGAAAATTGGTGTTAATGCACGTAAAGTAGCGACAACAGAACGAATATTAATATCGTAGTAAATCTGAATTTTTAAACGGCGTACAATGACAAACACAAATGTCAAAAAAACCAAAAACAATTAACAAGCAAATGTACCTAACCTCAATTTGAAAATGCATCGTTCCTATTAAAAAATCTTTATATACTTATACATGTGTGTGGATTTAAACCTATAAATGTTTCAGAAACTAGAGGTACACACATTTTTAAAAATTCAGAAGTTTTTGTTCATAAATTATTGTCAGATTTTATTTGACCCTGTAGCGAAATTTTTTCTTCAACAGTTTTCCTATAGCATAACAGTTTTCTAAATCTGACTTCCTCAAATAACTTATTTTAGTAGTAGAAGATAGCAAATAGTTTTTATGCAATATTATTTTTCTTTGGTCAAGAATAGCATAAATAGGTGCTGTTCTATTACACATTTTTAAATACCAAGTATTGATCATCTGTCGATAGTATGGCTCAAGAAATCAAGAATTACACCCATTTCCAAAAAATGGTTCAATTGTTACAAAGATCGATAGTCTGCAGCTAGCCTTAATGTGTGATATGGATAAGCCTTAACTGTTTTAAGCTGTGCTTTCACGACGCATGTTTCTACATTCAAGTTTACTTGCTGTATATGCTCGTAGAAAGTAAGTTCACCTACTTACCGGGAAATTATTCATTGCCAGACTTTCAATTGGAGAAGTTTACTTTTGGTAGCGCCATACCAACACAGATTAATCTGTTCAGTCAACAAAAATAAACAATGTCTGATACACAAGTTTTGAGGAAAATTTCAAAATAATATATTCTAATAACAATGAAATTTATTTGAATAATAATTATGCCAACATTTTATTAATAGCTAAGCACAACATAATTGATGAAGGTTCATTATCTTAGATAGTGTGCAACTTCCTTTGAATATGTCACATTAAGCCTAAGGCATCGACCTTGCCGAAGTTTCTAGAATTAATTTAGTTTAAATCTACTTGATTTTGTGCTTTCCTACTTCATAATGCCTAAAAATCTTCAATCAGTTGAATGATTGTCGCATATGTTCTTAGTTTATAATTCATTTTTAAAAATTCTTGCATAGTGACAAAAATCTAAATCTAACCAAAATATTAAGTTATCATTAGCACAATTGAATTCTAATTACATTACTGGTATGTATGTTGAGTTACAATTTCTTCTCTTAGGGCCTGTACATAAATTATAGAGGCTCCAGGGCTTCTAAATGTTACACCAAACCAAAATTTTATCAGCGAATTTCGTTTTACCCTTGATATCTATATAAAAATCATAATTTTCTTTTGGTTCGGAATGAGACAATGTGCAATATTTTCATCATCCCATATGTTGATTTTATTATCGAAGAAATGATTTTGGCATAATGGCATATAGGAATTCTTATTAACAGTTCCTGAGTGTATTTTGGACATTGATGTCTTATACAATATTTCAAAGCCTTCTTTTTGAAGTTCTCTTCTTGCAGTCTCATAGAAAGTATGTAGCCTTCTGGATAACTTACCTAATATTCTAATCTGATTTCAAGTAGCTTTTTGGTAAATTTAAATGAGATGTTCTCTACTGATTCCACTATTACCTAGATATTTCTAACAGAGATATTTTGATCATAAAAGATGTGCACAATTTCACATTTAGTCAAGCGTCCCACGAGTTTTTATTTCTGAAACTTTAGTGAGCATTCGTTTATTGTGACAGCTAGCTAGCAACTTGAATACCATTAATTTGAATTTATTCTTAAACTTTTGTGATATACAATACATAATGTGGGTTGTTGCTACTGGTTTTTCAAAATATCAATAACCTTTCGATGATTTGTAGTAACTGCTTTTAAGCGATTTGAAAAGATAAGTTAAGTGACGCTATCAATAAAATGCTACTGAAGTGATGAATAATTACAATGCATAATATATTCTCAAAATACTTTTGAGATCATATTATCCTGTTGAGTTTTCTTACCGTGTTTATTAAAAGATGCTTTGCGGGGTGGGGTAGCTCCATTGGCGCCAAATAGACGAGTGAAAGAGTCATTATGAATATGGCCGCGACGAGGAGTGCTAGTCATGCCATTACTTTGAGGAGAAGTTGAAGAAGATGAAGAACCAGATGTAGACATAACATTAAAGATGTCGCTTGGTGGATTGCGAACTCTGTAAATAAAAAAGTTTTATTAATTACTGGAAATAAAAAACATAAGTATTTATTGTAGCTAATTTTAATTAATATTACTATTAGTTAGAGGTTACATGTATTTAAATTAGGATTCGAGCTTAGGGCCTTTTGCCTAGACTAGAGATCTGTCACTGAGTTGTCTTTATATGAAGTCAAGTTTCTAATTTAAGACTGTCACCATATTAGATATCTATTATTCTATATACTGGATGCAACAGAGCAAACATGTTCACCATTTCTCTTGAAAATGTGAAGGCATGGAAAGTTGAGTAAAAATTGTTCACAACATAGATTTTGTATATAAAAAGTATTGGTTTTGTAAAAGATTATTTTATAGATTAAATTGTTCATAGACAGTACCATTATTATTTTCAAATTGTATGAATATTTATTATGAACATTATTGATTAACAAAATTTAACTAAACATGATCGATGATTTTATAATAATGATTTATGTAAGTGCACGAAAACTATTGTTGAAAAAATAGATTCATTGATTAAGGTCAGCACTTTTTGCTAGAGATCTTTAATTTAATTTTGAAGAGTAAGCACGCTGGTGCTAGCTATATAATCATTTTAACTGTTCATTCATTTAACTGGTTTATTTAAAAATAAATACAAAAAGTGCTATAACAATTTTGTAATTAACTAACAGTTTTATAAACTTAATTAACGGTTTAAAAATGTCTAATAACCGATAGTTTTACTTTATAATGATGATAAATTAATGCTTCTAATTAAATAAGCTTTAGTTAACAAGATAAGAGGCATGCATGCAAATTTTATTACGCAAGTCTTAAAAATGTATTGTGTGATAAGTGTTTGAAATTATAAAATAATTTAATAAGGAAATTGAGGGATACATATTTCAAAAGGAGCAATTGTCTATGTACAAAGTGCCTCCGAAATAAAGCACAATTCACTGTGGATGATTTTGGAGGCGAATAACAACAGTTTCTTATGAATTTATGTTTTAAAACAGGATGTTTTCGAAATATTAACAATTTGACACACAATTTAGATAACTGTCATGGCGAACTATCCTCGCACAACAATCGAGCAATTGTTGTTGCCGCGCATTTACTGGTATTTGGGTATTATTTTATAACGTATACATACGTTGTTTAATGTCTTTAAATTAAATGCTACATTGAGAAGATTTTATATTGCATTACATTGTATAGTGAAAAAGATAATTTAATTATATGTTTAATTTGAACGCAATGTTTTATTAGAATACTACTAGTAAAACGATCCTTAGTAGTAATACGGATGCTTTTCTAAATGTGTACTGAACAAAGGCATATTTCATAAAGTTGCAGCATTGACGTTTTATATAAAATGAAAATAAAGCCGGATTGGATAAATAACTTTTACAGTAAAGCACAAATCATTTATTTTCACAATTTTGAATACAATTTATTTGCACACTTATTTACACATCGGGTTTCAGAATTTAATTAATCCGCTAGCATTAATTGAACAAAACAATCATTTTTCTGAAAACCAAAACAAAATTTCTAGCGCGATCACAGGTTATGATTTTTACATAAATTAGACAAACGCATTTACGCATTTCCGGTCAAAATGTCTAAGTTTAACAATACTATTTAATTTATTGTTCATAATTCAGGTTCGTACGCAAGGGGTGGGTCGACAACCACCCCTATTTGTGGATTAATTTTGGAAATATTATATATTAGTAATTATTAGTACAACTTTCTGCTATTTTAAAAACGTGAGACAAGGAGATGTCAGAACACGATTTTTTAAAAATTCGACCCCTCCAAGAAAAATGTGTACGTATGGCCCTGTAGTTTAGTAGCAAAGGATGTTTAATGTGTAAATTGGTTTTAAGAAAAACAAAAGGTTTAAACAAGCACACAAAAACTAAAAATCTAACTAAACTATTTCAAGTAGCCATATATAATTGGTATAATTTTCGTTATTTATCCGCTACTATTAGACATTTTGTTTTACTAAATTATATGTTAAGAAGAATTACTGCGTACCTTGTAAACAAAGATTACGCATGAAACTGTAGACAAGTCCGTTGTTCTACAACTTTCCCTTGTCAAGCTTTTGATTAATAATTATCAAGAAGTAAAATGATTTCTTGTAAACCTAAATAATATAAATGTAGGTAACAGCAAATATAAAATTCATATTCCTTAAATTTGGGCAGTAGATAATCCTAAATTGAATTTTGAAGACTTGTTTCGGATAATTCTATTGATTGAATTTAAAAGTATTTTAATTGATTTCTAAGGCATTTTAATGAACAAATATATGTCTAATAAATAATTGCTCTGTTCCGCAAGAACACATAAATATTTGATATAATAAAATCCTAATTTATGGTTTATAGTAAACTTTCTTCATCTATAATTTATAGAAATGCAAATCTATGTTGTCAATTATAAAATAACATAAGATCAATAAAATATATATTTAAATGAAACATATCATATTTACATTGTGCATTTACTTTCTTACTTTCAATTAAATGATAAATGCATGCTCATATACCAACTTTCATGATATATTGAGGACAATAACAAGTTCATACACCAGAAGTACAGGCTAAAGTTTCAGGAAGTATTATGTTTATGTAGTAATGAAATTATAAGCTTTATCATTTTTAATTAAACAAAAATTAGTATACTTACGTGTTATTACTAAGAAATTATAATTTATAGGGATTAATAAAAGTAACTGTAATAAATGTGTGCTATTTACATGAAACTAAATTTTTTATAACGACCATATTTACTCTCGAATTAATTTAGATTTATATGTATAGATATGGGGTACATCACAACTACTATACCAGGGTGTATCAAATATTTACGCCATTGGGCAGAAAGCTAAAAATCGACGTACAAAAATTAAATCTCCTATGTGTATAAATCAGTTTGGTGTTCTGTGTGCTAAATTAGTTATTTCTATTACTTGTTTTTACCATTACAGTACGCTCAGTCAGTTTTTCATTAGACTAGTGAAAATCTACCGATGTTTTCCAAAATTAGCAAAAGAAAGCCAATAAAGCTTTTTAATGGAGGGAAGGGAATAACTAAAAAATAATCGTATCAGTACCTTCAATTACTGATATAAATGTAGCCGCTGTCGAGCAACATTACTCTCAAGGCAATAGTCACATATTTGCATATCTCAGTCCAGCTCATACAACAGCAAACTTAAATATATTTAATGCAAATCATGATAATTTTATGTTCCGAATAGTATGACTGTATTACTCATAGCGTAAATGTAGTTAAAATAGTGGTTACCAAAAGGCACAAGTGGCCCAACTAGTTTCACGCTGAGAGATAAGCGGCGGTATTATTTTGTGTGAGTTTTAGAAGGCAACTATTATCGCAGGAGCTTCTTATACAGAAATTCTAAGAAAACTTCACGCTTGTCTGTGACCCGACATGTTACACAATCGTGTATTGTTTCACCATGACAATGCATTGGTGTTGCGAGAATATCGTTGTAAATTAGTTTAACAAGATTATTTCTTATTTTCAAAATTGGATTGAAAATGATCGCTGGGACTTCATTTTTGACGCAAAACGTGCACATAACAGTGGTTTCAATTGTAGTTTCCCGAATTTTATAGTTAGATTGGAAAGGTGGCGATATCGTACAGAGAAATGTTTTGAATAAAATAGTGCTACAGCATGCATTTCAAAATTCACACAAATTTAGACTTTGTAAAATTCTTCGGCAAGTATTCGATATATCCTCGTTCTATCGTCCCCAATTGGTGTAGTGATTAGCATGTTTGCTTCTACATCCAAGACGCGGATCAAAATCGGATCAGACAGTAAATTTTTTATCGGAGAAACATTTAAAAAACCTTCCTTCTTGAATGAGGAAGTAAATTCGTAGGTCCCGTGTTAATGTGACGTTTGGTGGTGAAACTCCTCCAGATGCGGTAAAATTCTAGTAGGCATGATGAAATGACTATATAATAAGTCTAGTCTAAGAGAGTTAAAGGAATTGCCGCATCTCGAAGCTGAAGCAACAGACCAAACAAACTTTCGTACTCAATTTAGGGGAATATCGCCAAAATAGAAAATGGAATACAATTTTTCTTTCAATAAGTTTTCACTAGAAACGTCAGGGAGAACGTTTAATGGCTTTTGATTTTTTATATAGATATTATGGAAATTTGTAGATACGTATACAGGATTGTTTTGAAATATTTTCAGTAACACATGTTGTTTACCTTCATTCAATCACAATAAAATAAAAACAATCAGATCTATTTCGTTTCAACAAAATTAAATTTTGAAAAACCGGTTAATTGTGATTCCAGAACTACTGGTCTCTTTCGAACTGCATAATAAACATACATATGTTGAATGAATGTTGTTTATACAAGGTTGCTTTGAAATACTTTCAGATATTTTAACTGCTGATTATGCCCCATACCTTCACAAAAAATAATAAAAAATTAAACAGCTTTAATTTAGGCATACTCGAATTTAGAAAATTCTTGGAAAACTTTTTGATTTGCAATATGTATTGTCACAAGTTTTATACCAGTTTTGCGATGACACCCATGTACGTTTATTCCAGTCCTACTCATATTACAGGTCATTTCACCGTGTACTGAACATTCAGTGTAATTGAAATTGATTAAAAAACTCAATTCTGATTTATTAAATTAGATTTTGTTGTGCACGTTTTCAAACATCTTTATTATCCATTTTCCAATGCTTTTTGTGGAAGTAAAAATTATCAAAAAACGGCAAAACTTTGTTATTAAAAGAAAATGCGGCTTATTTTATATAGTTAGTTTATTGTTTCTTTTCATTATTTTTTAACTAAAAGCTTTATTGCAAAAATAAAAACACATAATATCCCTTTAGAATAAGTTTGTGTACCTTCTGTTAAAGTTTGAAAAAATTGTAAAACAATTGTCAGCTGTTTAACTTTACGTAGATAATTTGAAATTATTTATTACACAATTTTGGAAATATTAAAAAGAAAAATAAAAAGGGGAATTTTCTCCCGACACGTAAACAACCGTTTAGAATTAAAAGGACTTACCTAGTGTTTTACGGTAATCCCAATACATAATTTTTTTTTGTAAAAGCCATCTTGAAACAACTGTAATTTTTTAAGAACGCTTGTATTTAAAAATTAGGTTAATTATTTGTGGTGGTATAGGTGAAACGCCCATTTATTAGTAAATGTGCAATTCGATATGTAGTTTTAATTTGTTACTTCAGCAAATAGATTTCTAGTTTTCTTAACTGTTTGTAATGAATTAATTGTGACAAATGACAGCAGCTCATAAAATGTTTTCATGTGAAAAATTTTTCAAAAAGTGCTTCATGAAATTTAATAATCTTAAAAATGTTTCTATTTTGATACGTAGAGTTGGCCGTTTTAATTTCAACAACTATTTCAAAAAAACCCTGTATATGATGCCGTAACTGGTAAAACATTGAATTTAAGGCTCATTCTTTAATTAAAACCGTAGACATTCCTTTTTTTAATTTAAAAACAAATTATATTAAAAATAGTTGCAGTCGCATTAGTAAGTTTAATAATAATATCTAAGTGCTACGTACACATTGTTTACAACATTTAGTGCGCCTTCATTTTTTTTCCAAAGCTACCTTTTTATTATACAACTTTTTGTAGTGCGATCAAGAAACACACGCATAAAATTGCACTTTTAGGTATTAGTGTAATTAATTCAGTTTTTATTAACAAATCAATGAAGGGCATTCGAAATAGAGGAATAATTGATAATATGATATAACTTTTCAAGTTTTAGTCAATTATTTAAGTACATACCTACTTTAATTAAGTCAGATTTAGATCTGCCAGAATTAAGAAGTAACGTTTTAATTCATAAAACTTTTAAAAACAGTATTTTTGCACCGATTTTTCCAAAACCGGCGATAAAAATACCAAAGCTTCAGTCGTGTACATTTTTACATTATGTAAAAAGTTCCATTATTGATATAAACAAATCCTATTGTTTGTTTAAATTTATTAATGTATTATCTTGGATAGTCAACACAGTCAATATCATTGATTACGTGCGTTCTGCGTTTTTTTATTAGTATTTACTTTAGTTTTATTGGGTAAGTTGACAATATTTTTACAGAATTTATCAGAGGTTCACAAAACGTGGTCATTCCTTTTTGTTTAAAAAATGTTGTGTAGATTACAAGGGACACCTCTTGTCACATAGAATCTGCTGTAATTTTTCCTGAAATTATTTCAAAATAACCTAGTATAGAACATATGTTTCAAATTTTGAGCACTAAAGGTGGTCAAAAAGTATTCCGTACCTGTATAATATCAGAAATGTTTTTATGTACAATATTAGAGGTCAATGAAATTTGGTAGGGGTGAACCTTGTACGTTTAGCTTCAAATCTGCAGCAATATTTGTTTCTTATTGTTGCAGGCGAAGCACCATAAACGGTTATAGTGATATCCAACAGTTAGTGATAGTTTATTTACAAATCCAGGAATAATTCAGTCACATTGATTCACAGTATACAGTTACCTACTTATGGGAACAACATTTTAAACTATAGTAATGCTCATAGCTTCAAAAGTTCTTGAGTGGTGATTTCAGCATAGAATCCAAGTCACATTACGGTCAACCGCCACTCACTCAAAGTAATAGATGTCATCAAAACACATTATGGCGCGGCGGTTCGGCGTGTTGTCTGTATAGACGGGCAACAGTTTACTATGAATCGATATAGCGATTTGTAGAAAAATTCTATCACCGATGACTGACGAAGTAGGATGTTGCCGTTACCTCCATTGTAATTGATTTTCCATAACAAGAAGCAATAAAGGTCAAAGGTTTCTCTTTAGCATTATTACTGACCTAGTATTACACAAAAAATTTACAGATGTTTGTGCGATTCTCTTTGGCCGCCCCTTGTAGTCATACAAAAGTATATATGCCATGTTTTAACTAATATTTCATTAATTACAGTTCTTTCAGTAATCGTTCTCATTTAGATAATAATTTGCTGTAGTAAAAATTGTTATTTTTCTAAAAGCAAATACGTCAATATAGTCAGTAAGTGAAGATTCATATATTATATGTATAGGTTCCGTAAAATTCATCTGGGTGTTTTTGAAATAATTATAACTTCGCAAAGAGGAACTAAGATAACGTTGACCTTTAGTACTAGGTATATAATTTCATTTGCTATCCATGCATAATCCGGTGGTCATTGTTGATTTGTTATCGAAACGTCTTTCAGAAATAATGATGTGCTATGACCAGAATGGGAAAAATAAGCTGATGGTTTCGTTGACAGCAAAAAAGAAATAAGTGATTATAATAGAATTTTTAATGTCGTTTTGTCACTTTTATTTACAATTCTTCACCATGTCTTAAAAATTAAGCTCTTTAAAAGTTTTATTTCAATTATTACAGCCACTTAGCATTATTCTGAGGTTTTTCATTACTTCTAAGGCCACCGCGTGCGGTATAGTTGCGAGTTCTTGCTGGACAGTGTCCTGGAATTCATACTTTTAAAGGCAAAGGCAAAGAAAACAATTGTACATTGTAAAGTCCGCTGTTCATACGCGAAATAAGACGTCTAGAGAAGAATTCTTTGACAATGTATATATAAGATTTCGTCGCGTGATCGATGGCACTATCTTGTTGGAACCAAATAGGCTGTCCCCATATTCATCGAGTTTCGGTTTTGAAAGTCATGAAACATTATTATTTCTAAAAAATAATTTGATAACAAACGCTCAATATCAGCCGGATTATGTACGTTGGCAAATAAAATGCTATGCACTAATGATCAATGCTGCCCTCGCTTCTTTAAACGAAATAGTACAAGTTACAACAGTTCCAAAACCGTGTAAAATTAAGTAGTATCGAAAATTATGCGTTTGTATGTCATTTGCATATGTGAAAATGAAGTATTAATTAATTAATTAAATTATATTTTTAAAATAATCTTTTACAGGGATGCATTTTAGATAAATTAAAATAAATTTCATTCATAGCAATAATTATTTCGTAAAGTCATTTTTACGAACCTTTAGGGCACTGACATACGTTAAAAAGGTAAAGTCATAAACAATGTTTTTGTATGCGTGTCTTGTAGATTAAATTCTACAGGTCATTGTAGTTATACATATAAAATAAAAATGAAAATTAGTAACATTAGCTTAAATTGTTTTTTAGTAAAAAAATTGATTAATAAATATAAACATCTTAGATTTAATATATACTCGTAGAAAACCAAATTTAATTATTTCTTTTATTGCACTTGATTGAGTTGTTCTTAATGCCATCACCGTTGGTAATGCATTTAAAATTATATAGTACAATTTTTCAATAAAATGTCGTTAAAAAGAAATGTTTTATTTTAAGAAACATTTTCAGAATTGTAATCATATAATGATTTTTCTCTAAATTTATTTAATATTTCTTCAGATAATAATATGACAGTATCTTTTTTATAATATGCTTTTAATTAGATGTAGTTAAACGTAACGCATGTAGAAAGAACATTTTTGAAACATTTGGAACGTTTCTACGTCTTATTCTTGAATACTCCCGAAAAGTTTCCATAAAGAATCGAAATGAACGTTCATGAGTGTCTCAAAAAAATTTTAGAAACAATTTATATAAACATTTAGCTTAGAGCTTGTTCGGTGATGATTGAAAATAAATAACAATACTTCCTATCAAGTAAAAGATTTTATTCAAAATTGCTTAACTCTTCGGTCAATATATGGTGGAATACAGGAACTATCTACTAAAATAAAATTCTTATTTTTTACATAAAAATTTAAGTGAAAGGTATACAGCCGATTAATCCATCATATGAACTTCTACGTGAAAAATATTAATTTTGGTAAGATGGGTATCTGCTGAATCCCCACAATAAGATGCATAGGTACAACTGTAGTTCAAATTTGATCTGCATTTTATTTTTTCCCCAACATATTTAGTAGATATGATTAGACAGTTTAGTGCCACCTCCCGATGATATAGGGAAAATAACATGGGTGATATCGAACTTTTACTCCTTTCACTTTTAGAATTATAATGATGCAGCGCCATATCAAAACTAATTTCTACCTTATATTTTATTGACGGATAATTAGTAATATTCCCATAATTTTGGATTTATGGTTTTTATAAATTTTTTTGGTCTCATGTCTGTTTGTTTATTAATCGGTCCTTCGCGTGATATTCGATTACGTTAAACAGAGACTTGGTTAGATGAGGATAGAAAAGGTTAGGTTGCGTTTTGGATTTAAATTTTATATTCCCAAAACTCAACCTAAGCTTTTCAATTCTAATTTAACCTAACCCCTGATTAACGCAATCTAACATCACGCGAAGGACTGATGTTTACCGTGTATTGCGATACTAATCACGTGACATCATAATCCAAGATCTCGCTGTACCGCGCAAGCTCGGCTTCTAAGACATCATGTGACATCATATATTAAATATATCTATAGAGACTTAGTTAGTCTGCTCTATAATTTGATCAGCAAGGTTGTGATGAAAATAACTGCCAAAAATGGCTTTGGTATCTAAACAGATTTTTACACGTTCTTGAATGTTAATAAAGTAAATGTTTTTTTTCAAGTGTAGCTGATAAGGATTACGATTACGTTCAGTAAAGAATAGTATTATTTACTTCTAAATGAAGCAGATTTTGGTTTAACGATGAACTTACCGTGGGTTATTGTCACCTTGTTGCCTATGATAGAAGTACAGCACATGGGTTCACTTCACTTAAATCTGCATTAGCTTTAAGAAAACGATTACCGCGTTTAGGAAAACATTACATTCAAAAACAACATTTAAAAAATATTATCTTTGGATCACGCAATAGGTGTAATACGTTTTATTGCATGTAAAGATGGTCAGAAGCCTTTAAGACGTGATTTAGAAAGACTACAAGGAACATTATTCCAGAAATGTTTTTGAGGAAGAATGGTTGCATGCAAGAGGGAAAATGTGTGGTAATGTAAAAGATGAAATATCGGTAGCTGCTTGAATAGGTGTTTCAGATATTTCAAAATATAGATCTTTTTACGAATTTGATGATAAAACTACTTGTTATTGTGCCCGAAGGAATCAAGGAATTGAAAAGAAAAAACTGGCTAATGAAAAACGACGAGTTTTACAAAACTGAAAAAGGCATCTCAATTAGAAAAATGTACAAAGAAACGCAGGTTAGGAAGCAACGATTATTTAAACAGCTGATGGAACTAGGGCTTAACAAAGGAGCTGAATTACAAAGGGAAACTATTGTAAAATTAATAGGTCTTATGTAATTTAATAACCAATAAATTTCGTTAATTAAAAATATTGTTCCTTAATTCGTCCATACCTGACCCCTCATACGTTATCAGAAAGATCTTCGTATAAAACATGGAATAGTGTTCAGTATAAACTTGGTTGTCCAGGAATACATTCCTTGTCCATGTTTAACTACAAAATTCCTATTTAAATAATGCATGGATTGTACAGTGCCCTATACTGTGCATTTATACTACATCGTACACCTTCGTCATGCATCTTCGGCTATGATCGTGTGAATCCTTTGATTAATTTTATACCAAACGTAATATTTCCTGCCAATAAAGTAAAAGAAAAATGGAAAGTAGTTTTGATATGGCGTCATACCGATATAATACTATAACTGAAAGTATTTTCTCTATATCACCGGGAGATTTGAATAACCCTGTATATTTATTTTGTAAAGCATGCATGATAATTAATTAGATAATAGATTATATGTTTCATTAATTTAGCTTTATTTTAACACTGATTCATTTTGATTCACACTATCTAATTATTTAGCGGGTGTCTTGTTACAAATTATTTTGCTAAAATATTTTACAATTGAAGAAATTAATTAATAAAAATTTAAGGCAAGTATATTTGAATTTCCACAATTTGAAAAGGAATTAGTGTTGCGAGGTTAATGCTTTCTCAGCAATGACATTTTTGTTTAAGAGAAAGATAAGTTTATATTACCTGACCTTGATAGAAAATAAGAAGGCAATGTAATTTAGTTTACATAAGTGTGCCTGAAGAAAACAAGGAAATTTTAATTGCTACTAATATAAGTGTATTTGAATTATTTTCAAGGCAAAAACATATCAAATTCACATCTTAATATAGTCGGTCATTCTATTTTAACTACTTCTGCATCTAGCCAGTGCCAAGTGAATAATATCCGTGATTTTTGTGTTTTAGTGAATTTCGTTATTAAAATGACTCCTAGCTGCAAAAAAAATCATGTCAGTATTGTATTTAATGTAAATATTATTCATTTAACCTTTCCTTTATTTGATTTACGCGGAAATAAGTTTATAGTGACAGCTCTATTTAATTTTATTTATTCTGAAGAAACAGAATTTCTAATTGATAGTTAATTTGTTCTTTTATTGTTTTAAAATCACTTACTGATTATTTTATAAGTAGACACCTTTAAACGGCGTCGATCCACATCGACTTAATAAAATCAAAAATGGGTTAATAATGTGAACACAATGTTGTATTTATCATATATGGCCACCAGTTAATCAAGGAATTCGGGGCGAAAAATGAAGATTTGTGTTGATCTCTATAAATACTTTTGAGGAACTAGGACAGCCATTTCTTGACAATTTTATAAGCAAGGACGAAACATCAACATCTATCTATGATACAGAATTCAGAAAAAGTTATGGAAACTGTGTTCTGATATCGTCAGAGTGTTATTCTTATAGTACCTGTATATACTGTATATGCTCAAAAATATCTATTGGCCCCCCAAGCGGACCGCTTGTGATGGCAATAAAGAAATCGTGTTGTGACTAGCGACTAAGTCAGTGAATCAAGTTTGAACTTTTTAAAGGCCTTTTTTGGGATATTTAAAAAAATTGACCTGACGATGAAATCTTCAAAGGACTATAGCTCCCTTAGGAAGCATTTTTGGATCAAAGTAATTTAGGTTAATCAACACAAAATCATGACTAGTATATGGGGTTTTGGTTTGACAGGAGAGTATCCGGACACCCTATATGTATATATATATATATATATATATATATATATATATATA
>JAHWXV010069545.1:0-10835 GCA_024586415.1 Phrixothrix hirtus | reverse complement strand
AATAATAATTTGTGAAAAATATGCATTTCATTATAAAATTTACAAAATATGCAAAAAATGCATATATATGCACTTTGCATATATTCGGCCCCCTAGTTATTATTAATAAACGGGTAAGCCCCTATTGCAGTTTTAAGTACATAATGATGAATTTGTGGCATAATACGCAAAAATTAGTGTCATATACGGCTGTACTTTTTTTCGCAATATAAGTGACTACATGTTTTTTAAAAGTGGAAAAAAATATACTAAAGACGCCTGTTTTGATTATTGATTACTTTTAATGTTTTATCAATTGGAGAATATTTACCATAGCTTTATTATGAATTTTTTCAGAAAACGTAACATTGTTACGTAGGTTTTTAATGGGAATGTTAGACTAGTTTGGAGAAGATCAGGACAGGATATTAAGTTATTTAACAATTTCAAAATAAATAAAATGTCATTCTGTGTTTTAAGTGTCTTTATGAGACTATATGAGACCCGAGTTTAAAGGCACCGAAGCGTAAAACTTATAGTGAATTTGATATAGAGGAGAGCATATAATCGATGAGTATTCCAATGAGGACATAATTAGAAACATGTAGACCATTTTAACGGATTCTGTTTGTAAGTCTCGACATTGTATCAGTACAAATTCTAACAATTTGGATGCTTTTCGAAAGATATATTCAATAAAAGACAATTGGGAATCGAAATAGATTACAAGATCTTTAACCACAGAAATTACTTTTAGTTGTTTATTGAAAAGATAATATGAACTTTGATGTTTCTGTGACCTTTAGAAAAACTGATAGACGAACATTTATCTGTATTTAGAGATAAAATATTATCCAAGCACCATTGATTGAATCGATTTAAATCATCTTATAGAGTTTGCTGATTACGATCACATTCTACAGATCATCGGAAAACAGTAGAAAGTTGCATTATTTCAAACAATTTCCTGTCATTTATAAAAAAAATTGAATAGTAAAGGAGGACAATGCGAGTCTTGAGGTACACCTGAGGTAACTATAATTTCTTCAGACAGAAAAAAACTGATTTTAACTTTTTGCTTTTTACCATGTAAGAAACTACTGAACCATTTTATTAAGCTATCTCTAAACCCAATTTAGACAATAGCAAATTGATATCAACTGCGTCAAAATCTTTTGAAAAGTCAGTGTAAATGGAATCTATTTGAAGCTCACCTTCCAATGCCTCAAGTAGAGATTAGTGGTGGCTGACTTTTTTTGAGAAAATCCATGCTGATTACAGATAATTAATTCTTTACAGAAGAAATCGATTTGGTTGTAAACATGACTTTCAAATAACTTTGCAATGGCAGATTGATTAGTTATACTTCTGTAATTTTTAATATTTTTTTGTCGCTAGATTTTAGGATGGAAAAAATGAAACTAATTTTACAATAATCTGGAAAGTATCTAAATCGTAATGACAAATTAACCATAATGTTTAGGGAAGGAACAATAGAGTAAATACAATTTTTTAGAAAACAGATTGGTATACCATCAGTACCGATATTGAACTTATTATGTAATTTGTGAATTTTGTTAAAGATTAAGCTTGAATAAAGCACTGGGGAAGAGATGTCCAGGTTTGTTATAATGTTTGCATTTTTGGTAGATTGTTAAGGTAAACTTGGTACACAGTTGTGAAAAACTTTGCAAATAACTATGATATTCCTTTACCCGTGTTTTCTGTTCTATTATTTGGAGACATTAAGTTGGGAACACTATAGGAAGAATTCTTATGATTAACGAATATCCTTGCTGTTCTTTTTTATTTATGCTCTGACTTGATTCGAAATTCGGTTATAATCAAATTTGTCTTCCTCCCTAAGATCAGGATAAAAAAGTTTTTATCAACTCTTTTGGCATATATCGTTATACATGAATGCCCTTTGGAGTCAATGTGGGTGCAGCAACTACCACCGCTAGATTGGCCGCTTCAGAAGTGACCCCCGAGATATATCTATACTGTCTACTTAGAGGATTTTATTATGTATGATCAAGATACGAAGAAACATTTTCCAATCTAAAATATGTATTGGAACATCTTAAACATTTTACGTTTTACCAAAACCACGAGAAGTGTTTTTGTCTGCTATTCTGTTGAGTACCTTTGACGTAATATCCTCAAATATCGCAATCAATTTTGTTAAGATACACAAAAATATTTTGTTCGTCTATACTACTCTAATGTCTTGTCTTTTATCTATAAAGATAAGTGTCCTTCTAAATTATTCTATATATGTTATGATATTGATAGTTTATTTTTAAAAAAACAGGTACCGTTAAAGAATTGGGGTTAATTAAATTCACGAAATATTTAAGTTTATAGGTAATTGATACAAATAAAAAAGTAAAATGCTGACTTTAGGTGAGATCTGTAACATAAGTTTAATTGAGAAGTTCAATATTTTATAATTCAATACGAATAGTTATATTATACTATATAATTATGAATAACTAACAATTTCAAAAAATATAACTTTAGTTGCCAAGCCCTCAAAGGGGCATACATAGAACACTTGTTATAATTATCAGCAGTAATAAGCTATATTCTGATAATATCTTCTTAAACATAGATAAATAATTAACAAGGTAATTAATTTAATTGCTTAAGTTTAAACTATGGAACAGCATTAAATATTGGAAAACAAAGCTTGCTAAACGTGAGACTTTAAATCAAAATGTTTAAAGCAATTATAATTCATACTAATGCATTCAAAGGTTTAATAATAAATAAGAATTGAACCATGTTTTTTTGGGTTCTAAATACGAACTTAAAAAACATATTTCTTAATATTTATGGACGATTTTTAAAAATTTCGCCGAGCATATGAGATAATAACGCATTAGTTTATATGACCCACTTTGGACTACAACAATAAAATATCTATTTAAATAACAATATCCTAAACCAGCGGTCGGCAGTCTATATCAATCTGAATGCAACTTTAAAAACTAAAACAAAAAGACTTTTAAACCACAGACGTCGTATCTAGTATCTAACCTGTGTTTTACACCTTGTTATTAAAATAAAACATGCATTTTCTAATTATGCTGGGTGAAAATAGGCAACGCGTACATATGTATTAAAATTTTATTTTCATAAAGATACATAAGATTAATATAAGTACAAACGCATATTTGAAAGCTATTTTAAAAATACTATAATTTCTGCTTAAAATTTTTGTAATTTTACAGTATTTTATGACCTATTGTACATATATTAATTATATCCCATTAATAATTTATAGATCATAACTCATATCTTGATAAAGAATCTTTGACCTAGAACTAATTGATTACTTTCATACATTGTATTTTATCAATGAATTAGGTTTAAACTAAATTGAAATTTATTGAGATATTTTTGAATTAAAGGCTGTGTTGGGGATATCTGCTGGAATTAGTGTCAAAACCTATTATCAATTTTTTTCTAGAATTCTATAAGTATATGACAACATCCTATATTAAAATATTAAAGCTATTTCGTAATTAGAAAAATTCTATATCACAATCTTACATTAATGAGGATTCAATAATTTAGTTTGTCTTAATTCTAATAATTTTTAACACATAAACCCTGTCTGATCCTGGGTTACTATATAGTTTTAGTTAGAAGTTGACTACAGTGAAATAAGAACAGTTACCTTTTACCTTTGATGTTAAATATGTGGGTTATACCTCAATACTGGTCATCTATGAACGCATTTTTACGTCGAACATAAGCAACTAATTACGGAAGTGGAGAAATTTGCGCTCCTGTGTTATATTGATTTATAATTAATGTGAGGGCTTTTTAGGAATTTCTATATTCAAATATTTTTAATTATTATTTTTTAAGAAAGTCAAATCAATACTAATTTATAATTAAGTGTAAGAGGCCTGAGATTAAGGACTGTTATCCTTATACTGAATTTTGGTTCATTCACATTCCCACAACCGGAACACCAGATGACTAATCATTGTAATAGATATTATTAGTATTAATCTAAGTGGATTACAAATAAAACATAAAGAACCATTTTCGAAACAATGATTTTAAACACTATGCATTAAAAATTTATTTTCTACCTATTATTAGCATTTTCGATTTATGCATGGTCACCTATTTGTGCAATTTCTATATTTTTAAATATCATTACGTAAATCAATCAAACATCTATTTAATTACTTATAATTAGTTCCAGCCAAATAAGACAATCTCACCCAAAATATTTGCTCATATATTCTGTTTTAAATTTTATCTTTAAACAATAAACTATTATTCTGCTTCATTAAACACAATGAAAAATATTAGCGATTTCATTTTGTATAGAATTAGTATTTTCTTGTTATCTCCTTAGAATTTTATTAAATTCATAGATCACTAAGGTTAAAGTTCAAATAATTCATTAAATATCAATTTAATATTTTTGAATAGTTGTATAACGAACTTTGAAGGGATATTAAGGAAAGTATTCTCGGGCACTACAAAATTAATTATAATGTATTTATCTGAAGCTGTTTCACGCAAATACTTGCTTTGATAGCGTATGGAATTTTAGAAAAAACTATTGTAAACTTTTTTCTACTAAACCTACACGCGGAGTTCATTAGAGATACTTTCTCATTTTTATTAATATATTTTGTATAATATATACTTTCACGCTTCTAAAACAGTGTTAATTCTTAAAAGTTACCTCCAAAGTTCAAAATAATCTCTCTGCTACTAATGGCGATAGCAATCTTTTGAATCGTCATTCTCAATTTACATGGTTAACAAAGTATAAATTAATAGTGTTAATACTAATTTCAGCTTACTCTTCAATGAGTACTATTATATTTGCACATGCTGCATCAAAACTTATTTATTAAATTTTTAATATCACATATAAATGAAATAACGAAACCTAATTATGAAGAGAAATTAAATATCCATTATCAATCCACCTAAAATTATTTGCCAATATATTGTAAATCGCTTCTTATATTAATGATAACTTTTAAAATTCATTTATCCTAGTTAAATACGAGGGCAAGGTGATAGGCGGCCTAGGATTAAAAGAAAAGTATTACCGCTACAAAATTGTTTCTATTTTCCAATATAATCTCATAAACGTTCAATACATTTGTTCTAACGATACTTCAATGCTTTATTTGTATGACGGTAAAAATCCTCTTTAAGACCGGCAAAATAGGCATCTATCGCAGCTTTGACCTCCTCATAAGTTGAAAATATTTGTCCTCCTAAGAAAATTTTTAGTTTGGGAAATGGGTAAAAGTCCGAAAGAGCTAGGTCGGGCGAATACCGTGAATGGGGAAGTAAATCATATCTTAATTCGCGAATCTTGGGCATTAAAATGATGCTAGTGTGAGGGCAGACATTATAATGCCGAAAAATGAACATTTTTCGCGCTAAACCGGGCTTTTCTCACGAATTAATTATCATCCCATTCTTCCTAGTAATCGTGTTTGATATTATAACGAATTTTATATACCTTCGTAGTTTGTCACTAATTTCTTTTCTGATAATAAAACAAATTGCATACAAAGAAAAACGATCTACAATAGCCAGTTTACATTATATATTTAAATTTCTGAAATGTATTGCCCCTGTCATTAAATTCGGCTATTTAATAAAACCCAACTTACTGAATGTTGTAGATAACATTTTCAGGGCGAATATCTCGGAAGATATTTAAGATATGTGAATTCTATAAACAACGAATAACTTCCACTGAAATTGTCTTTAACATGCAAACAGCTTTTTACTTAAAAAAATTGAAAACTGATCATCGAATACACTTCCATCCCGTCGGGAATGCCACAGGGATCAGTGTTAGGACCACTTTTGTATATCATGTATACAACTGATATTTTAAATTCAGTAAATAATTGTAAGATACAAGCATATGCAGATAATTCTCAGTTATATACATCATTTTATTTTACTAACAGAATTGAAGCGTTAACGGCATCAACAATGATATAAATGTAATCACAGAACTTAGATTGGAGTATAATTTAAAACATAATGAAAATAAATCAAAACTACTATTCTTTGGAAATAATAAGCATACCTCAGGTCTAAAAATAAATCATGATATTAAAATTAAAAATCATTTATTGATTGCAATAGATTCTGTAAGGAATTTAGGATTAGAATTCGATACTAAATTGGATTTTGATTAGCATGTCTACATTCTCTTACTACAAAAGATATTCTCTTCACCAAAACTATTATTTGCCAATCGTGATATAATAATTTTAACAAAGAGAAAACCGTTATCTGAAACCCTCACTTTATCTCATTTTAATTATTGTAGCTTCATATATAGTCCTTGTCTTGATGCTCAAGATAGGTATAGAATTCAAAAAGTACAGAACTGCTGTTGCCGTTTCGTTTATGGAATACGAAGATATCAACATGTACCACCTAAAATCAATGATCTTCATTGGTTAAGGATGAAAACCAGTGTAAATTGCAGTTGGGTCCACACACAAATTATCTGCTCGAATTACCTGCTTCTGCAGTTTCTACAAAGCTAACGCCAAGAAATCAAATAAAGTCTACAAACATTAGAAATCCACATATTCTTAGCATACCTCAACCATACACAGCTTTATTTCGAGACATTATAACTCGACACCCTCGCATTTAAAATACTTAAATTAGAAAAAGTTCAAAGCATCGTTGAAAATCATCTATACAATTTGCAATGCAATAATTCAATCTAATTTCTCCTGCCTAGGTATGTACCTAAAGCTATAATTTAGTAATTAATTGCATGAAAGCGTCTAATCTAGAATAAGCTATTACAATCTTCTGGTTCAATAGAATAGCTTCTAGCTAGATTTCGCTAGTAGGTTGTTGATGTAAAAAACAACATAAAAAATAAAGGCCTTATTAATTTATTTATTTATATTTGTCAATTATAGATAGCGCGGTGGGATAAAATACTTTTTTTGGCAGAAAGTTTAGCACATGCATTATTTCATTTAGTACTATATTCTGAACAATGTGTTTATATTTAAGATATCGATATCTGAATTAGTTTCTTAGTTACTTTAATTTTTTTATGTTAGAGTTTACCGTGAAAGCTAAAGATTGAACTATTAAAGCACTTTAATGAGTAATTTTAGATGACTAGTTCTTTGGAACATTTTTAAAATGAACAGCAATCGCTAAATTGCTAAATTAGATTTTATTTATTATATTACACTTATTGATTATTTGAAAGCTAGAAATGCTTAAAAAATGTATTTACAGTAAATGTTCAAAATTATTCCCCTTGATTTGAAGACGAACGTATCGATTCCACTAACTTGAATGCAAACATCGTATCGTTCATGGTTACATGTCAATGTTCTTCTTCTAATTTCAATTAATACTTGCATGAATCTTGTTGTATAAACAGCTGTCCTCTACTGGTCCTTGAAATAAGCCCACAAATAATAATTTTATGGTATCAAGTCAGGAGACCACGCAGGCCAACTAATAGGACCCTTTTATGTAACAAGGGCAATGGATATGTAATTCATTGCCCCGGGAAAGTATTAATTAAATATTTAGTGGCAATAGCTGCATTATAAAGTGGTGCTACATTCTGCTTAAATCGTAACTGTTCCCTATTGTGCAAAACGTTTTCTAAGGGTTTTGCTTGTTTCTTTTTGTAGACGCTTACCTTCGGAGAATCGCGTTCATATTCCAGCATGACACGCAAGTTCTTCGTACCCCAAATTCTCAAAGCATGCCTACTGGTGTTAGCATAAAGGACAAATGTACATTCGTCAGTGAACACTAGTCTGTCCTCAAAACCATCCTCGTTCTCCTGTCCTTGCTGGAAAGTCTCGCTGAACTGGCTCCTCTTTGATGGATCAGTAGGTTTTAACGCCTGTACTATTTCAAATCTGTATGACTTGAGCATCAAATGCGCCACACTGTTGTTTGCGGTATATTAAGTTTTTTACAGGAACGATATGTTGACCCTGTGGGCTTCGTTGGAAACACGCACGAATACTGTTCAGCACCTTGTTGTTGACGGATGGCCGTCCTGTACTTTTTTGTTTGCATATGCTGTCCGTCTCGTTAAATTGTTTCATCCACCTTATGATGTCTTTAAACAACAGTTACCGATAAAGTTCTTGCAAATTCTAACATTAACAATTTATTTCACTCACTGGTGCTGAGATTTTTAAATCAATGCTTCTAGTGTGGATTTCAGAAACTTTAAAAATTTTCATTGCTTCCAAACTGTACCTGGTGAGTTACCTTATCATTCTATATCTATATTTGCTGAATAAATTCTTTTCAAAAGTCACATCTTTATATTCTTTTTGTACCATTTATTTATAATTGTTCAGTATAATACAGGAAATCTAATATACTAATGCAAAACCTAGTTATATTCCAAAGAACTAGTAATCTAGATTTACTAATTAAAAAGTTATATAAATTCTAATATGAAAAATTAAACTAACTGAGATACTTCTTCAGATATCAGTATTTTGGATATAAACAAATTTGTTAAAAATGCAGTAGTAAATCTAATACTGTATGTTCTAAAATTCTTATCACTTTTTAAGATTACATCTTAAACAGATCATTTAGCGTTCATAAATGCAGGGATATAAATTAAGATAGCAAGAGGCAAAACGTCAGGCTTTAATTGACTAAAAGCAATAAGTAATAAGATAACATTTAACTGACATGCACATAATTTAAGCGAGAATTTTTTTACTCCGCAATATGTTTAGATTACCTCTTAAATAGATTATTAAGTGTTAAGGATACCAGGGATATAAATTATGTTAATTCAAAGAAATATTTAAGGAAACATAATTTGTAACTAAAAAGTCAACGCAAGTTACAGACTGCTTGCGAAGTAATGTAAATACACAGACAATGGAATGTGTAGATATATGCAGAAAAACAATTTAAAGGGACACACATATGCCTCAAATGCAAGTTACTTTTTCCATGCAGTTTAAAACCCAGCCAAATTACATAACCTAAAATACGTGTAATTTAGGCAACTAGAATAATATAACAGCCTGAAGTAGAAATTGATATGAAAGCACTGTAAAACATAAGTATAGGACTGTAGCTAAAGGATAACATATGTAACTGTACGAGTAACGTAAAGCAACAGTAGGTCAATAACTTAACGCGTGTAAAACACTTAAAAATACAACTCAAGGCATTCCAAAAGATAAAAATCTACATAAAGCGTCATGATGCATTACAACCCAAAAGTAGATATATTATGTGGAATTAGACGAAAATAAAGATTCTCAAATGTGAGGCGTATTACTTTAACATTAAAAAGCGTGCTAAATCGCATAATGACGTATATAAAATTAACCCACCGTGGTGGAGTGCATAAGAATTTTTAACCGGGATATTTAGATATCGTTAGTTCTATATTATAGTTCTATGCTTGTGAAGTCGCTTATATAAAGAACCGAAATTATACGTTAAAAACACTGAAACTATGAAATTAATGTGTATAACAAAACATATATTGATACTTATAAAATAATTAAATAATCTCAACTGAACTCAAATGTAATCATTTGCAATTTCCGAATATACAACAAAAAATATAAATTAACATAACGTTTTTCACTTATGCTAAATAACTTTTTTGATGTTCCGGTTGAAATTTGTACGAGTATGAACAAGAAAAATATTTTTTTTGGTTTTTCGTAGGTCATCTTCCTTTAAAGCTTAATAAAGATGTATATGCTGTATCTAATGTATGCTCAACTTAAAAAAGGCTTGTATGTTGACCATCATAAAGCAAACTAATTGAATTGATAACCGATTACAATGTGCTACTATTTAAATATGATAATTTCAACACCGCTTAAAATTATATAAATTACACAAACATGTGATTTAATGAATATTTTATCTGAATTATAAAAAAACCCATAATTGTGAAAATTCACGAAAATAATAATTTTGATAACTAATTCTATCTAACTATAATTTTTCTGATTAGAGTATATTTAATAGTGTGATAAACTTTTGACAGTTTGATAAACAATTAAACTGTATAAGTACTAATAATATTTCAATTCGTTTGCGTGGATTCTCTTCAAATACTAAAACGATTTAGATAAGCTCTATGTTTTATCTATAATCTACTTCCTCTGCATGATAATTTTAGAAACATCTTATATTTTAAACAACTTTGTAATGTACGCACACTGTAAAATGTGTGTTCAAAATAGGAATCATATGGTATAAGTATGATCTTATATTACATAAAAAAAATTACTATCTGTATAATTTTAAATAAAATAAATATAAATATATACGGAGGTTTTAAAACTTTAAAAATACTACATAACTCTAAATAAAAAGTTTTAATGGAGGTACAGTTTATTAAAAAATCAAATAAGAGGCCGCCTTAAATTGATTTAGTGTGTTTATGTGGCATTATTTTAACCAATGAAACTTTTCCAAATATTTAGCAGATTGTTGTTAAATTTGGGATATATAAGGCATAGTTGCAAGCTATAACTTAAAAGAGAAACACTCAACCCCAAATTTAATTAGGTTAGTCTCGATTTGCCCGTATTAAGATGTAGATCCCATTTTCTCTTATATTTAATTTTGTAAAGCAAGGTTACGCCATAACCCATCTATATTGTAGCTAGAGTTAGCTTAGAGTTAATCAACATGCATTTAACTAGATGTAAGACTCTTTAGTACTACTAGACGATAACAAATAAATAAATTGTCGAGTCTATACCTACGAACATGTTTTTTAAATTAGTTATATATATATATATATATATATATATATATATATATATATATATATATAT
>JAHWXV010069510.1:0-32752 GCA_024586415.1 Phrixothrix hirtus | reverse complement strand
CAGAGAAGGGGGGTTCTGGATCCACAATTGGGTCAAGGTCAATGGGTTGATGACCTTGACCCAATTGTGGATCCAGAACCCCCCATCTCCTACTACTACAATGCACGTCCACATGTAGCGAGGTTTTCCTTGAACTTCTTTGAGTCGGTCCAGATTCATCTTGTGCCCGGCCTCCAAGATTTCCAAATCTCTCTCCCACTGAACATGTATGGGACATAATGGGTAGAAAGTTGCAAAATTTGCAGCGCCCTACTTTGACTTTGGAGGCCTTGAAACATGAGGTGCAACTTGCATGGGAGACAATACCACAAGACGAGATAAACCACCTTATTCAATCAATGCCGCGACGTGTAAATGATTGAGTAAATCTGAGAGGCCGCACAGTATTTTATTAACAATTATTATAAAAGTTTGTTTAACTAATAAAGATTTTCCTCCCAAATTTTGATCATTTATTACTATAATATTGGTGAATATTCTTACAAAATTTCATCCGGACATTCCAACCTCTTGTTGGTGTTACAATTTCTATGTCACTGAGTATATGACATTAAATTTAAAATTATACGTTTATAATGACTTACTAAATTGAGTATAATTTTTTTTTATTTGGACTTTGTCTATTACTAGACAAATAACAAAAACTAAATTGTATTTAAATTTATTAAGAAACATATAAGTTTATTTTGTTAATCTGACAATAGCTGACATTAGTTGCGATTTCGGTTATACTAGCTATTTGTGTATTAAGAGAGCAGAGTGCTACATTATTGCTCCAGATAGCAAGCTATCAAGAGTGACGTTCTGCTGGAATTACACAACAGATTTTTTCTGCGATTCTAAATATTTAACGTTATTTAACAATATTTAATTTTTATAAAATAACGATAGATGAGTTGTTTATCTGTTATCATGAAAGACTAGTTATTATACTATAAATTGCGTCGTCTGGGTTGATTATAATTTTAATAGATATTTATGTATCAAAGGCGTAAAGTAGACCTTTATAGCCCGCAGCGGAAAGATAATAGCCCGAAGCGTCAGCTGAGAACTATTAACCGTCAAGGGCCATAAAGGCATGTTACGCCCGAAGTACATACAATTTTATGCGCGACATATTACAATTAACCTGAAATTATCATAAATTAGAATTAATAATATTAATTCACCTGGCATGACCTTGAAAATTATTTTATTTTAATATTATAAATTAAGTAGTCATAGATGTTGCATAGTAACTACCTAGCAACAAATAAATAAATAATTTTTTTTAATCTCCATTTATTATATTGTTTTGAAGTTTAAAAATAACATTTTAAAATACATAGACGAAAGAATATTAAGAAAATAGGGAATTTAGTTGTGATAGCGATGAAGAAAGCATTATGGGCGTGTTTCCTGAAATTATTAAAGCATCAGAAAATATTACATTGAATTTATTACCTATGAAATCGTAGAAAATTTACGATAAGATGTATGACGAATTTGTTAAACGCTGTAGCTTTAAAAATGTGAAAGTTTATACAGAACATGTGCTTCTTACATATTTATTAGAAAAATCTAACAATCGGAAACCGTCATATCTGTGGTCATACTATTCAGTGTTAAAGAATACTATTAATTTACTTCATAATATCGATATTAGCAAATCTTCAAAATTAATTACTTTTTAAAACGAAATAATAATGCATACAGGCCGAAAAGTCTAAAATTTTAAATAGAGATGATATTTAGGTTTTTCTAAATGAAGCCCCTAATGATATATGTTTAATGATGAAGGTAAATTGTAACATATTTTTAAATTCGGGACAAAAATTTCCGGAAATAATATATCTTCATCTGCTAGTAGTTGCTTAGATATGCCCTCAGTGTCTTGCAAAAATTATACTAAAGAATCGCCGCAACTAATTGTGTAATTGTAACTTTTTTGATAAATAAATATTAATATAATCTTTGTGATTACATATTAGATATTTATTAAAAATTGATACACATATGTTATTAATAATAATTTAATAACTTTTTGGTTTAAGTTCGTATTATTTGTCATATTTAAAATTTAGCTTTGATGTTTCGAAAACTTCATGTTTTCTTTCTCATAAATATAAATGTTATAAATTTGATAGCGGACTATAAAGTTAATTTACCGCCCGCGAGCATTAAGTGTGCACGCGTGCCAAAAAGTAGCACTTAACGCTCAGAAAACTTGATCATAAAGTATACTTTATTGGTATGTCGTGCATAAAAGTCATTTAGTCTTGGCATATTTGATATCATGTTTGTTTTTGCAAGCGAAAAAGTTACTTTGCCTCTCTAGAGCAGAAAAACGATAATCTTCAGAAAACGTCAAGTTTGCGTTGACATTATAAAGCGTAGAAGACTAATTTTTATAGTGAATGTGGGTAAAATATATTATGTTATAAAAATAGATCCCGTTGCTATAGTGCTTTTATCGAAGTAATTTACACAAGAACCTGCGATTTTGTCGGATAAAATATAGTTTCTGCCAGAACATGTTTCCTAGCAATTCGGCGAGAGAAACTGTCAGTCAACAAAACTGCGAGACCCGAAAGGTCGAGCAATTTTGACAGTGACAGTTTTTAGAGTCGAATTGCTTCAGGCAATAAGTTCCATTGATTGAAATTACATTTTATGAAGACCAAATCGGGAGCATGATTGTAATATAGTCACATAATTGAACGACTAAAAAATAATGAATAAAACAGTTAAAAAATGTTTACTAGATTTAGAACATTCAAAAATTTACTAAACCAACTTTTTTACTTTCTCTTGCCTATATGAAATACAATATAAAGGAAGTATTGTTATCGCCCAAAATGTTCGATGTCGAAATTTTTAGTCCCCTGAGTCCCAAAATCATGTTTTTAAAAATTGGTTTGTCTGTGTGTATATGTGAGTATGAACAGAATAACTCGAAAATGAAAAGTTGTAGACAAACGAAATTTTATATTTAAATTTTTATCTATCCTCGCACTCAACTGCTGCAATTTCACTAAAATCTGATAACCAGAAGTGCCACTTTACTCCTGTCATTTTTTGGTTTTTCGCGATTTTCTCGAAATCGAATGTAATGATTTTTTTAAAATTTATTATATTTCTTAAGCATACGATGTCCTTTCATATAGTTGAAACTATTCCTCAGAAAAGTGGCCAAAAATGAATAACCAGAAGTATCCTTACCATTAACTATGAATACAATAACTATGAAACTGAAAGTGCTAGATAAATGAAAATTTATACTGGAGGACCTTAGTACATTTGTACAGTAAATCAAGAATTTGGTTAAAATCCAATAACCGGAAGTACAATTATATTTCTGTTATTTTTAGGTATTTCCCGAATTTTTTGTTTTTCGGGATTTTTTCGAAATTGGCCAAACGATTTTTTATGCATTTAATGACCTTTTAGTTTAGGTTATTTCTCAGAAACATTTCCGCAAATTGCGTAACCGGAAGTACGTACACAATTAACTCTAAATAAAATAACTATTAAACTAAAAGTCTAGTTGAATGAAAATTTATATTTGTGGTCATAACTGCCTTTGTATACCAAATGAAGAATTTAGCCAAAATCTGATAACCGGAAGTTCAACTTTATTTCTGTCATTTTTAAATATATTCCGAATTTTTGTTTTTCGCAGTTTTCTTGAAATTGGCTTTAACGATTTTTTTTAAAACTTAGTATATTTCTTAGCCGGTTCATTCCGTTTTATATGAACTAAGCAGTTTCTCTAATACATTTTTAAAAATCGAGTAACGGGAAATACTTAAAGTATTAATTGTGAACAACATATCTCAAAAAATAAACAACATATAAATGTGAAATTTAATATTTAAGTCCTTTATATACGCATATGAGACGTCAAGAATTTACTTAAAATTGAATGACCGGAAGTGCCACATATTCTTATCATTCTTGAGTTCTTCTTGCGTTTTTCTCAAAAACAGTTCTAACATTTCTTTTAAACTTTCTGCGGTTATTATACTTTCAATACCCTTTTACGTGAACCGGTTTTTCTGAAAAAATGCATTGAAGCAAGTTATCGGAGAAAATTTCCGGAGTTAAGTAGCCTTTGGCGTAGCCAGTAACTTAGATGGGTGACCATTACAATTATCGTTTCTAAAATATATACTCAGTGACACAGAAATTACAACACCAAGAAGGGGTAGGGCTTTCTGAATGAAATTTAGTGGGAATATTCACCTATGTTATAGTAACAAATGATTAAAATGTAGGAGGAAAATCTTTATTAGTTATAGTTATTAGTTATAGTATTAGTTAAACGAAATTTTATAATAATTGTTAATAATGTGCGTTGCGGCCTCTCTGATTTACACATTCATTTACACGCCGAGGTATTGATTGAATAGGTGGTTTATCTCGCCTTCGGGAATTGCTTCCCTTGAGAGTCCCACCTCATGTCTCAAGGCCTCCAAAGCGAAAGTAATATGCTGCAAATTTGGCAATCTTCTATCCATTATGTCCCATACATGTTCAATAGGAGAAAAATCTAGAGATCTTGGAGGTCAGGGCAAAATCTGGATCTGGGCCTGCTCAAAGAAGCGCAAGGACAACCTTGCTACATGTTGCCGTGCGTTATTTTGCTGGAATAATGGATCTTCGAGCTCTTGTAAGTATGGCAGAAGATGTGGTCGAACCACCTCCGTAATATACCGTTGTGATGTAATATTACCTCGAATGAACACCAAGGGAGACCGCTGCCATAAGTAATCGCACCTCAAACCATAACACCCGCAGTGTGGTGTGCGTGCCTCGCAACTATAAATCGAAGATTCCGTCGTTCACCCCGTCTTCTTTTGACTCTCATACGACCGTCGTCCATTCCTAAATAAAATCTAAATTCGTCACTAAAGACAACACGACGCTATTCAAGATTCCAATGAGATCGTTTATTGCACCATTGTAACCGTTGCTGGCAATGCTATGAAGTTAAAGGAAGCACAAGTTGCAGACGATATGATGTTAACCCAAAACTTCGGATACGGTGATAAACTATTCTAAGTGTTACAAGGCGTCCTTCTTCACCAAACCATTGGTCACCACCTGCTCGGGTAGAGGAGAATCGTTCTCTAAATGCCAGTTGTCTTAAGCGACGATCTTAAAACACATTCGTTCTTCTTGATGCCCCGGTTCCTCTTTTACGATGTTTCTGGCCATTTTCAAACCATGCACGATACACTAGCATTACAGTAGATCGATTTAGATTTACACGGTTAGCAATTTCCTCAAATGAAAACCAGCTGCGCGCAAACCAATGATTCGACTTCTGTCAAATTCGCTTAATTGACAGTAATATCCTCGTCGCCGTACTTTAGGCATAATAAAACATACAAAACACGTTAGCAAAAGAGTGACAACTAAAATAATGTTAATTAACAATAAAAAACAACAAATCGTACGAAAAACACCGACCGAAAAAGTTAGCAAAAAATTACAACTGTCAAATGTGACGTTATCACATTATCACTTGATTTCAAAAGTTAATCAATTATTACTTAATGTCATCTCAACAGATCTACCAACTTTGGTTAAGAAACTTCTACTCCTTCTTGGTGTTGCAATTTCTGTCACTGAGTATACATAAATAATGATTTAATCATTTATGGACACTACTTGCATATCTATATGCGTAAGAGAATGTCGTGTGTTGTTTCTCACCAGATTTTTTAAAAATTATGTGGTATCATTGTTATATAAAAACTAATTATAGGTGCTAGAATATCTAACAATTAATATAAAAACGTGAATAGCAATTTTGGACGTACAATTAAAAAGTGGTTGTCACATTGACGGATTTACCGCCATCTGTATTTACTATGATAAAAGTAAATAAAAATTTTAACGCTGAAAAAAACAGAAAGTTCATATTTTTTCACTTAAAAACTGTCAAATTTCTCATTTGCTTGTGATATTTTTTATATAGTAGGGCAATTATCAATTTTAAAGGGATTTGGTATATAAGCGTGGAATTTTTGGTGTAAATGAATTTTATTTTTCAACATGTTCCCCTTGCAACTCAATCTACATACATATACCAATTATATTTGAGGCGGTAAGTACCTTCAGTAAAATAGGATTTACGCAATTCTGCGAAATATGCGGTTTTTTCACCGATGACTTCTTCATTGTACCATTTTTTTACCGTCAAGCCAGGTTTACATGTTTAGCAATAAGAAATAGAAAAATCTTGGGTGAAACAACACACGACTTTCTGTTACCCACATAGATATGCCAATAGTGTCCATAAATGATTAGTTCATCGTCTACGTTTATTTTGGAAACGATAATTGTAACGATCACCCATCCACGTTACTGGACAAGCGAAAGCCTGCTTAACTCCAGAAATTTTCTCTGATAAATTGCTTCAACTCATTTTTTCAGAAAAACTGTTGAGTTCACGTAAAGGGGCATTAAATACATAATAACCGTTTCACATTTAAAAATACAAGTTATAGCTGTTTTCGAGAAAATCACAAAAAAACCTAAAAATTGTAAGAATAAAGTGTCACTTCCGGTTATTCGATTTTACCTAAATTCTTTACGTCTCGTGTGCAGAAGGTAAGAAACTTAAATATACAATTTCATTCATATATCATATATAGTTTTTGATATATGTTGTTCGCAATTAATACATTAGATACTTCCGGTTACTCGACTTTCGAAAATTTATTAGAGATACAGCCTGATTCATGTAAAACGGAATGAAGTAACCAAGAAATTTGCTAAGTTTTGAAAACACCGTTATAACCGATTTCAAGGAAGTCGCGAAAAACCAAAATTCGGAAAATATCTAAAAATGACAGAAATAAAGTGGAATTTCCGGTTATTCGATTTTAGCCAAATTCTTTATTTGGCGTACCAATATAGTTAAGGCCACAAATATAAGTTTTTATTCAGCTACGACTTTTATCTTCATAGTTATTTTATTTTATGTTAACGGTGTGGGTATTTCCGGTTACTCAATTTGCGGAAAAGTTTCTGGGAAACGCTATAAACTATATGAAAGGGCATTAAATGGGTAAGAAATTAAATAAGTTTTAAAAAAGCCGTTATAACTGATTTTGAGAAAATCGCGAAAAACCGAAAATTCGGATAATATCTAAAAATAACAGAAATAAAGTTGTACTTCCAGTTATTCGATTCTAACAAAATTCTTGATTTAGCATACAAAGGTAGTTAGTATCTCATACACAGATTTTGATTTATTTAAGACTACCAGTTTCGTAGCTATTTTAGTCACAGTTAATGGTAAGAGTACTCCGGTTACTTGTTTTACGGACTTTTCTGAGAAATTCTTTTAATTATATCAAAGGGCACTAAATCTCTAAGAAATATAATAAATTTTAAAAAAATCGTTATAGCCAATTTCCAGAAAATCGCGAAAAACCAAAAAATGACAAGAGTAAAGTGGCACTTCTGGTTATTAAATTTTAGTGAAATTGTTACAATCGCGTGCGAGGATAAATTCAAACTGAAATGTAAAATTTTGTTTATCTACAACTTTTTGTTTTCGAGATATTTGTTCACACATACACGCACACACACATTCAAACGCGCACACACACGCGCGCACAGACCAATTTTTAAAAACATGATTTTCGGACTCAGGGGTCCTGGAAACGTGTATTTCCACTAAAATTTTGACATCAAAGATTTTGGACGAAAATAATACTTTCTCTATACTATATTTCATATAGTTAAGAGAAAGTAAAAAAGGAGACAAGTAGGGTGAATATGAGCATGTAGACACATTTTGAAAGACATTTCATGTATTTTTGTAGTTGTAAAACTGAAGAATGTGCTGATGCATTATCGAGGTAAAACTCTTTTCTTCAACGATAAATGGTACTCTGCTGGTATTTTTCTACATTTTTGAAGGTAGTCAATGAAAAATATTCCGCAATCATCCCAAAAAAAACACTTACCATAACTTTACCAGTGCAACCACTTTTTCTTCCTTCGATGCATTTAAACCAACTTCTAACCAGTGTTTCGATTGTTTCTGATTTCTAGAGTATAGTGATAAATTCAAGTCCCATCATCAGTAATAAGTTCGCGCAAAAGTTCAGTTGCGTTACGTTTAAACAGTTTGAAACAATACTCAAGTCGTTGAACGAATACGATTTTGGTCTACCGTTAAAAAATGCGGTACCCATCTTGCAAAAGTTTTTACATGTCCAAATTTCCATGTAAAATTCAAACGAATGTAACGATCGACAAGTTTAAAACCTTAAAAGTTCACGAATCTTTACTCGGCGATCTGTCAACACTTTTTTTTATCATTTCTGCACTACGGGCATTCTTTGGCTTTCTATGTCCCTCAGAAACGCGAACGCTCGTACGACCACTACAAAATAATCAAAACACCCGTGAATCATTTTGTTTGATGCCGCAGAGTCCGGATAATGTTTGTCAAGCTTTTGTTTTGTTTCTGTTTTTCTCCATGCAGAAAATAATGTTTATTGAGAACAGGGAGATTAATTTCTCCATTCTAGCGAAACGAATACAAATGGTCGTCAAACACAAAACCAATCAGCAGATGTTGTAAATTGGTATGGCCCCAGTTGGAGAGATCTGTCAACAAAATAATATTCACTTTATTCTATGCCGCTATCTTTGCATTTTCACCTGACTTATTGATCTAACCGCGTATTTGCTTTCATTCTAGATTTAATTAATGTTTTATATCTATATATTCCAATTCAATATCAACTTGGGTTATTTTGACTATTTAACACTGTTTTTATTAGTCTTAATGTTTAACTACTTGCTATGACGCGTGTGAATCACTCTAGCACTACTTAAGAACTTCAATTATTCTGAATAAATTTATTTTTTAAGTACCCACTCAATTTGTTTTTCAGAGTACTTCTTCTTTATCAATTTGGGCAAGATTATATCTAAATTGTAGTTGTGTTGAAGAAATTTTCACCTGAAGCCAGTGGCACCCCGATAAAGATAAATGGCCTTGGCACTTTGCTTTTCAGAGCGTTGCGTACCCCGAAGGGAAATTTCAACCAGTGCGAGTCCTTCGAGAGCACTAGAGGCCCATCTCTGGTAAAGAAGACTTCCGACAAGCTCTACTAAGATGAGTACTCTCGTCTGGGTCTGGGTTATGGCATATATCCCAACGGTAAGCGAAAACCATAGTAGGTTGAAACGTAAAATGACCTATTCAGGACCACGCCACCCGAACAAACCTATCATAAGCGAGTCAATATCCCGCAATCACTCCAGTAGAGATGATGGCCAAAGCGGTGGTTCTGGTAAGGACTAGTAAAGTAGGTGTCGAACTGGTGGTAAGCTCGTTGGTTTGGCACCCCGACATTTGGGTGCGCCATCCGCTCGCATTGTAAACCCGATGGAAGTTGTGGAAGAGAACAAGTGTTTTGTGAGAGGGCGATGTCAGGTGGTAAATTACTGTGCAGGTTGGAGGTAGGCCGAGAGGTTAAAGCCCTATAAGGGATTTGGGCGTATCTCCTGATTTGTAGTGTTCTGCTGACTCAGCCAAAGGTAAAGTACTTCAGATCCCGACTCTTTTGAGGAGGAGAGCTCTGGATAATCTTTGTGCCGAAATCCAAGCCCCTGTTCGTGCTTGCAAGGTGAGTGCGAACATTGGTGTTGGACTCGAATGGACATTGATTTTAATTCAAATAGCGAATGCATGCCGGAAACTTGAAAGCTACCCAGCTCTGCGGAGTTGACGGCCACTCCTATAGTCAATGGCGGATTTCTAAACATGCGCACCGAGTACCAAAAATATCTAATTACACCTGAGGCCTCTCAGGTGCTAAATCCATTACTGCTTGTAGTTTATTTATGTCCTATTACGTTGCACAAAGTGCTTGGTTGAACTTCTGTTCGGTCATTAAACCTGATCTTTCCGTTATCACTATTGTTATTCACATACATCTAAATAGCAAACATTCTTACGTGATCACTTTGGCAGTCTCGAGTCGGTGAGCTATCTGAAATCATTTGCGCATAATGGCAGTTAATTCGAAACCTAAACACTCTCGAAAACTTCCTACCTTCACAAATGTAAACTGAAAACTCATAAATGAGAAATAAAAGTGTTCCGTTTTCTTTTATATTTTAAAGTACCCACAATTTTATTTGCCTAATTTTAAAGAAATTTCTTTTACGGTTTTAGCACGTAAATGTGCTTGTAATATTTTGCTCCAGTATCTATTATTATAATTGTTACACAAAACAGTGCCTACAAATATTATTTATATATTTCTACCCTTCTATATATATTATGATTGTTTATTTATAAACAGGACAATATTTTATAGTATTCAGTATTTTAACATGCCAACGTTCAAATAGGCCTTATTTAATATTTTTAAAACTTAAAAAATCATAAGTAAATAAACGTTTTGTCTAAATAAAAAGAAAAACATTCTTGGTAAGTTTGCTTACGCCTTTATCAACAAAATTACTTTACATATCAAAACAGCTTATCATGACCTACTGCGATCTTAACGTTTCTCATATCTGCTATAAAAGGAAAATCATAAGACAAGTTCATCATAAAACGAATCATGTTCCTAATAAGTTTGTGGGTCTTCATTTTAGCATTAATGCTTGTGTTTTACTTATCAAGCAAACCACGTAACTTTCCTCCAGGTAAGTTCAGTTAAATATTTTATTCTATTTAAAACAATCTTTTATTAAAAAAGTTTACTACTTAAGATTGGAAAAAGCCAATATCATCAGAATCAAGTTATAATTACTGAAAGATTAACTATTTTTAAAACATTCTTCGTTTGATCTATACTTTCACGCAGTCTATTAGTGATTTATGCATTAACTGATTTTATCGGTCATAAGTGTTTTATTTCCGAACTTTATATAATTATTTTCATTTTATCTGTAATTTTATTTTATGTACCGGTATATACGAGGGTCATTTTATAAGTAAGAGCAGTTTACGAATACAGTCCGCATATGTTACTGGTTATACCTGTGCCAAGGTATAACTCGGTGCTTATATCTACTAAAGCGTCCGCAGTGCTTGAGGTTACCACAGCGTTAATTCAATTTTAACAATACATAAGAAACTATGCCAACTGCTAATGCCGTCGTTTTGTGAAGTGTGTCCTGTAGTGCGATTTTTGAACCTTAAAATCGTATATTCTGTCGAAATACATCGTGAACTTATAGATGTGACGGGGAAGGGTTCTGAATAAAGGGAATGCGCCTTAAAAGTATCGATTATTCAATGGAGGAAGAATATACATACAAGATATGTTGCACTTATTGACTTGAAAAGTAAAGTTGAAATCCTGATCTGGCTACTTCATATTTTAATGTTTCAGCAATTTTAAAGATATATTCGGGAGACGAGTCAAAGTCAATAGATGAAAAAGTGAAAGAAATTGCGACGGTCTTGTGGTATAGAATGACGTCCCACACTATGAGAATAATATGATTAAACTTGTGTCAAATGCCGCGAGTCCTATGTATAAAAATAAACGAGTGTTCAAATTATTAATATTCATAAAAATTATTTACATGAATAAAGTTCTCTTGCATTTTAAATGAAACTGTTTTTATTTAAAAAATGGCCCTTGTAAATATTATAATTCTAAGTCTACTTTATCTGCATATTGCTTGAGTGGCTGCACACTCTTAGGTAATATGAAAGAAGAAAACTTATGCCTTCGCCAAGCTTTTTAAAATAAATTTTATTTTAGCATAAACGAGATACTACACAGTATCTTTATATGAACGTTTCAATAAAATAGCATAGATGAACGTTTCTTTTCATAAAATCCTTTAATATAGTAACATTACGTAGATTAGTTGATTAAATTGTAATCAAATAAGTAAATTGAGTTTGTTTAAAAAGAGTTATTCAAAAAAACTCTACAAAATAAATTCAATTTTCTTAATTTAATCCTATAATCATTATTAATGATTTTGCAAATCAGGCCCACCATGGTTGCCCATCCTAGGATGTACGCTAACTTTCAAAAAATTACAAAAGACTTTTGGACCACAACATTTGATTCTCCAAGAATTAGCAAAAAGGCTGAAAAGTGATATAATCGGATTTAAGTTGGGAGAACAAATTATGGTTAGTGTAACTTCCTACCCGCTTATAAAAGCAGTTTTGTTAAGCGACGATTATAATGCACGTCCAAATAGCTTCTTCGGGAAACTTCGAAGAATAACCAATGCTGAAGGTAACTTAGTTTAATACAAATATATGCAGTGCGTTTTACTGGCCATCAGATAGGGAAATTAATACTGAGAAATTATATAAGGATCAACTACGATTTTGAACTATAGTTGTTTCCGATTGAACCGAATAAATAAAATTTAAAATAATCTAAATATCGTTATTTTGTTGAATAATTGTCAAACATGTAATTTATATTACTAAGAGTTTTTCACTAAAAATTAACAATGCATAATTATTATCGTGCATCAAAATATATTTTCTACAAGTACAATTAGAAATACAACTGAATTAATTGTCACTTCAAGTAAATACCTAACTCCAGAAATTGTAAAATTACTATTAATATTACTAAATAATCATTTTCAATTTGTAATACTTTATTGTTAGTTTTTCAAAAAACAATCAAATTATAACACTAGTATTAATAATAAATTTTATGACACACAGTGCCATAATATTTATGTTTTAGAAAACTCGCCCCTTTTAGGGGCGAGTTTTCTAAACTTGAGCTCGTGTGATACAAATATGTCTTATCAAACTTTCTTATCTAATATACTATTATGACATACAGTGTCATAATATCTATATTAAGTCGAGCTGCAACAGCTATTATGATATTTGTAGAAATAAACAATTTTTTCTTCAAACCTTGATAAACGACGCTAAAGTTCTCTTTAATTCCGCAGACACTTACGTAGTTTAGGTGTCACCGGAACTTAAAATGGAACAATTGAATTTTCAAATGTCAAATTTTATTCATCATTATAAACATAAATAGTAAAGTTATACTTATTAAAAATGAAATAATTAAAATTTGTCGAACGACTGACTTTCACTCGTGATACCGTACTTTTTACAATAGACAAGATTTCTACAGATTTCTGTGATTTAAAGTTTCACGTTTATAGTACCCATTAGATGGCAGTAACGCCTGCCTTTTGATTTAAATTTTTTTATATTGATAATTTTTTTTTACTTATCTAATCGCCATTTGTTTGGAAAAATACAATTATGTCTACGTTGATTAGTAGATTTATTTTAAAACATTTTAATTTCTCAACTAAATTGTTTAATGTGTTTATTTTGAAGTATTAAAGCGTTATAATTACATTAACTGTTTATTTTAAATTTGGTTCCCTTACAGTTTTCTAAGAGTGAGCTTATACTACTATTTTCTTTCTAATACTCATATTCAATTTTTATGGGAAAAATTCTAAAACCAGATAATTACTAGGCGTTATCTGCTGAGTTCTTATTAATTAATAAATTCGAATTTCGTCCGATAGTACAATTTCTGGAATTGCATATTGTTGAGCAATCAGTGGCAATCCCGTAAAATTTTGAAACTGTGGTTCTAACTTCCTATAGATTGATAAGTTCCTCCTTGTTTTGAATGCCAAGTTTACGAAATAGGAGAATCATTGTTACTGCTGCGGAGTTTATCGCCTGACCCCGCCAGGCTACGCAGTATCAGGACCATTAGCTTATCTTCCAAGGACTAGTTAACTTTGTTTTGCAAATAAAATGTACGTTAAAATACTTTTCAATAATTTTTAAATTTAATTATTATTTCATGTTTCTTAAATTATATACAGCACCCAGCAGTTTAAACATTTTTGAAATCTTCATTTGCGTATATTACGATTTCTCTTTAAGTTCATCTAATTTAATTTATTGAGTAGATTCCATCTTACATTATTATCAGTATAAAAAGGTAGTGGCGCCTAACTGTAAAATTTGGCAACTGATAATCATTTTATTTGTTTCTAATGTTACTACATCCATTTTGTTACAGTTACTAGATATTTATAATATTTACAATTTCTTTCAACCTAAAATATTTATAATAAAGATGGCTGAGATATCTGAATGGTTTTCTCACCATAGCTTGTTCCGTTCCAAATTTAGGACCTACAGAGCCCTATGAGTAAATCGAAACTGAGCAGCGGATTTTTTTTAAACTGAGATGACCTATACATCAAAAGTTAATGTTAGAATAGCGCTTCTGATAAGGGTCATGAATTCTGATATCTCTGAATATCTTAGATTCCAATGAATCCTCTTAAGGTACGTTATCTGCTATTAGCAGCACTAAATTATGAGTTTCGTATCCATAAAGTTGTTTCTGACCGTAACGTTAATAATACGAGAAGGTTTCTTCAATGATTCCAACGAAATACAGGCTAATATTCATAAATTAACTATATGTCACCTTAATTATAACTTTCAAATGGTAATTGAGCAAATGAAAACCTTTGTAGCGTCGGCTGGCAAGCTTGTTTCTGAGTTGAAGATCCAGCGTCAGATTATGTTTTACTAGGCTGACTCATTTGAATCCCCAGTCAACGAATTGCACTTTTTGAAACTGAAGAATAATTAACAACCCCTGAAAATTTTAAAAATGGGGATTACAGACTTACGCTTATGTTAGATGACAAACTGTTCGAATCTATGTGGAATGACCCCTTTTAATGCGACGTTGTTCACAACGGGCATCTCCTTGCAGATGACACCTGACTGTTTATTAACTTAATGTTCATTTTGATAAAATTCCGTCTCAGATATTCTCCTATCCCGAATAGGTCGAAAAGAGAGCTACGGTGCGAGGGATCACTGACAACATTTTGTTCAACATAACAGCAGAACTTTTTTCAGGTAGCTCAGTCTATTGGTTTCGTCAAGCTCAAAGTTTGAAGGACTTGCCAAGTCTGGTTTCTAGGTTGAAGGAGGATTTACTTTCTACACATTTTAACAATATAGTTTGGAAACAGATATGTAGTAAACGTCAAGGTGCTCTTCGAAACCTGAATTCATACATAGATCGATAGGGAGCCAGCCATGTTCTTTCTGTTGCGCTATCACGCAGCCACTCCTCCAGCAAGTTCCTTGTGATCCAAATAGCCTCACATTGTGAAGACACCATTAACATTTCGGTTTGGGGAAAGGTTTTGGCAGATCCTAGTAAGTATGCAAATATGAGCTTGTATTTCGCCATGTTCTTTCTAATTGTGTCTACTAATCTTGATCCTTTGAAGGGTTGGTACCACGATTTCAGAGCAAGAAAGAGGCAACCATTTAGGTTTATATGATCGTAGCCCAAAAACACTATTTTTATCTGGGTCTTAGCCAGGATATTTTGAAGTGCATTAGAAAATACAAGGTGTGCGGCGAATAGAAACTTGCTAACCTGCTACGTACGAGAAACAGGCTGTTTATCCTTGGTAGAATGTTTTAGCAGATGGCATGAGCCCTTCTCCACGATCCAAGTGAGGTCAGTGACATATTCTCAAATTATGCCATGTTTTTTCCTCTTAACGGTGCCATCGCCGCCCCCCTACCCCAATACTGTTAAATGCATTGGAATATCTTGGATGATACTTTGTGACCCTGGAACGCAATTCGCTGTTTCAACCTTGAAGTAGGTGCGAAAAATATTGTTTACACATAGATCCTCATCGTAGTGCTATTTCATGGAACGCGTCAATCGCACGATCATACGCTCCTATAACTGTAGCTATAGCGACTGGGACAAGGTATCAATACCGTCGCCAATTAAGTCAGCGGTTACATACATGCGCTTATTAATTTTTGTCGCCATGTTCTGGGTCTGAAAAGTTTTATAGAGAACTCAAGTTCACTGAGGTTTGTGAAATCCTTCAAGATGAGTGACGGCAATATCTGGATCAACTGCCAACACTTCAATAAATCTTTCAGAATATTTGTCGCTCTATCAATATTTCACACCAAAAAAACCAACGTCACTATAATCTACGAAAGCGTAGCATCAGCTTTCATATAGGAGATAAAGCTTGAAGGACAAATAAAACCCTGTCCGATACGACCGCCAAATTTTCATCTACGATGACGCTCAGGTTTATTTTGAACCAAGTGAGTCGTAATAGTTCCAAGGTCGCATAAGAGTTAGTCGATGTAAACGTGACATATTAAAGATCATAAAACCTACTCCGGATCAAATACCCATGCCTCTATAGGTTAAAGAGTTTACCTCAGAATATGGCCAGCTTCGTGGTTGTATGGACAGTAAAAGCCTATCGTGCAGTCCACAGAACCATGTGGCTACGGCCTTAGAATGTAGACCCTCCCGTGCCTGGGTGCAGTAAAATCCCGCAGAAGGACACATATTTTGTTTTGGTTCGAATTTTTGAAACTGGTCTTTCTTTTTAGGTTTTTCTGATTTTTGGAAAATTCAGGTTTTAGAATTTTTGTAAATAATTTGTAATACTTATCTATTACATCTGGCTTCTGTCCCTTGCAGATTTGTTCCAACTTTTTCATTATTGAATTTTCCATCAGGACCGTGACGTGGCTAGTTTTTGATTTTTAGGTCATTTTTGATAGTATTTTAGGTTAGATGGCAGTTCTTCGGGTACATTGATTAAAATTACAGTGAAGCACATACGGGGTTTTGAGTTCGATTTCAGTTCTTGCCTTCATGTTGGACAAGCTTTGTGTGAACGACTTTCAACAGCCCGATTTTTTTTGTCGATAACAATCATTTAAGAATGATTTCTTTGTGGTTTCTGCTACTTACTTTGGTAAGCTATCTGCGCCGATTCTTTGCCGGCCGATTTAAATAGTCGTTGCAGCTTTTCCGAACTTTTCCCTGTTCAAAATTAACACAAGTTAATTTTAAATTTTGATTTTTGAATGCTGTCCATGAACATATTGTTGTTATCTCTGTTTACGGTAGCTAAATACCTTTTTTTAATTGGCGAATTTAAAACAAAAGTTAATACCCGAAACATTATTTTTTTGGTTCATTGAATCCTTTTATGTGACCTATTACCTTAAAAGTATTAGTCTGTATTTTTGTCGCGATTGATTTAACCATTTCACGATTTGGTATATTTTGTGCAGCTCAAAATTTACATTAGTTGAATAAGTTCCTTATTTTTATTTTATCAATTTTGACTTCTCCTGATTTATGATTCTTTCCGACTATCCCAGTGTTTGACTTGGCTCCCTGTTCATAAGATTATGCTTATTATTTTGAGTATTGTTTTATACCTCATCTTTAGGATTACTTATGACATCGTGTTTTTTAAGTTAGCGTCATTGATCAACGCGCTTGTTTAGTGTTCACGTTTCCTGTGATTTTTTCGCTGAACTCGTTCGTGCTTGCTTAAGGAAAATAGTCCAATTTTTGCATAAGCAACCAGGTATTTTAACGTTTTATTATTCACGCGTGACTTTCACTCAAGCTACTGTACTTAAACTGTAGTTTAGATTTATACAGGTTCTTATAATTTAGAACCTCTGCCCTGTGATTGGAAATAATTATTTTTATACCAATAATTTCCTTTGTTTATCTAATATTCCTTTCTGTTCTGCTCTGATTAGCATATTTCTTTTACAACATTTTGTATTCTCAACTTGATTGTTAATAGATCGCATTATTAAAGAAAATTTAATATTCTTAGTAATTTATTCATAAAATTATTTCCATTTGTTTAGAATCTACCTACGTGAATAAATGACCAGATAAGTGCAGTACATATGCCCATGTTAATTTTATCCCTGCTAAAGCTAGCAACTGCCATGATTAGAAGTGGTTGTTCGTTTTATTACATCACGCGACTGATCACGTTCATCAGATTGTTAAAAATCTATAATAGTGCTACCAGTAAATTTGCTTGTTTATTTGTGTAATATTTTTTCTAAATTAGTGCTATTTATTGTAGGTTTTTATATTTTTAGTACTTAGTCACTTTGAGTTTGATTGGTTATCTATGTAATTTACTTTTTAGTAAGTTTAGTTCAATAGTTAATTTCGCATTCCCGATATTGTATATTTTTATAGTTTATATTGTATATATTTTTTCTAAAAGGGAACGAGAAAGAGGCAGGAAAGCTTTTGAAGTGGTTCTAAGAAATCCCAACTTGTTACAAGTAGCTCCTGAATTCTGATGGTGATATGAGTGATGCTCCCTCTACCATCGTTTGCATAAATAATCTAACACAGAATAGTCTGCAAAGGTAATTCAGGTAAGGTTCTGGTTGTTTTTTAATCCAAGTGGTTGAGGCATAATTCAAATGCACCCTAAACAAAAACGCGCTAATAATTTAATATCTCAACTACCAGGAGCAAAAACATGTACTGCAGGAGACAGAACTACAGTATACTGCTGGTAATTATTTTTCTCTAACAAAGTCATCATCAACATTAAAAATTTACAAATCAGAAACCAGCAGTGATGAGTAATCGCATCGGCATCCTAGAAATTTTCTATCTACAGACTATGATAAAATGAATGCATTCTTGAAGTACTTGTATTTGGCATGAGCCAAAAGAACTCAACATGCGAACTCTTCTAAGAAGTGCAAACTGATGATAATCACCAGAGTATTTTGTAGCTATAATGTCTGAGCGAAGATTCCATACGATTATTTGGGCGCTATAATTCGATGATACACCTATCAGAAAAAACAATGCCAAACTCGATAAAGATTGCAATTGAAGATGTGTTTGATAATTTTGTGACAGGATGTCTCCAAATTTTACGAAACGTTCGACCCCCTAGTGGCAAGTATCGCTTCATCTAATCCATACCTAATAAGCCCGCTAAGTTAGGCATAAAAATATATAGCTTAATTGACGCAAGAACGTTCTATACATATAATATGGAGATATCTGCTGGCAAGCAACTAGATCGTTTTCATCAATTACCTAATGACGTTATTAGTGTTGAGAAATGCAAAATTGTGCTGTACCTACCGGCAGATTTTCATTTTCTCTCATTAAAGTAAGCTTACACCGCCCACAATATTCTAAAAGTTTAACGCACTCCTATTGAATAACCACGCGCGCGCACACACACACGCGCGCGCAGGCGTACGCTAACGCGCATAAGCACAAGCATACGCACCCGCATACGCACACGCACAAGCACACAAGCGCACACGTGCACGCACATCCATACCAACATACACACACATACGCGCACGCCCATGGCTATGCAGACACAAAACCTCGCAAACACTTTACTTCAAAGAATATGACATAATTTTCGACATGCCACAAGCTTGTAACTAAAAATATCCCGTCTTACCTTGGCACATTCTACAGAAAAATCTGACCGCGCAGCTATGAGGCAAGCATTCAAGCAATTGTTGACTCTATTAATCTCAAAAGAATTTGCTACCTTTCACTAATGGTTGGAGAAAGGTGACGGAAACTCGCGCTCCGCCTACCACTCAAAAACGATCAATCCCGACGTATAAACAAATTGAACAACTCAAACCCTCCCACAAGATCAACCAAAGATACTGCCGTATTAGCATACGACATATGACTTCAAAACAATGTTTTCCAAGCGGAAACACTAAATAAAGACTAAATAAAGAACCAGCCTCAACATTTCCTGAAAAAACCTGTTTTGAACCACTTTCAGAAGGAAGTGATGAATAAAATGAACACGGCCTTACCCAAGACTTTGAAATAACAGGAACTGCTAACTTAAAAGTTCCCGCAATTGGATAAGGGTACCTTTGGAATTTCGCAAACGAAAACTCACAATTACAAAAATTACAAAAATTAGACAAACAGAATGAGTATTTAACCCGCATCAAAAACCGACTACAGAGCAACAAGACTTTTTTACCACTAACAATCTCCCATATCACAAATTCCAACTTCTGACAGGCAAGCCCTTACGGGTAGTGCTAGAGGCGTTCCCGAAAATATAATAGACGATGAAATTAAGACATACCTACGAGTACAACGCTACTGATGCCATCGGAACAACGCATGATAAGAGACAAAGACAAAATATCAATGCCACTAGTGTACATAAAACTCACTAAAAACCACAACGACAAAGAGTTATAATGTCAGGACGATCGTACCTCTAAGTATAAGAGTGGAAACACCGATACGTGAAAATAGGATTAGGCAATTCCATCGTTATCAATAATACGACCATTCCCAGCGTTGTTGCTGCGCAGTACCTAAATGCCTCCAATACGAAATAGGCCACCATACATACGACTACAAAAACTAAAGAAATACCAGCAATATGAGCCTACTGCGACGGCCGACATCAGGCCATTTACAAAAGATATGCAAACTACTCCAAACCCAAAGAATCTCCGACATCATACGAACAATTGACCAAAATCTATGCCAACGCGACGATAGCTGGCATTCACGCCATAATCAGCACTCCCGTCACAACAGTAAAAGATAAAGAGACTCTGACAAGCCAATCAACGTTAACATCACTATTGACACCTCAAAATTACTCAACACAGTTCAAAAAATCGTACTGAAACTAAATAACGCCAAGACGATAACAGACGGCATCACAAGTCTGTTAAACTGCACAACAACCCTCAACAGATAAACGAGACAGACTACGGACGAGCTAATAGCCAACTGGAAGCCGATAGGCCAACAAACCTAATGCAAAACTGAGAAGGGCCAACATGCTTTGCGATTCGTAAGGATCCGTGACGAATCCAAAAACATGCCTCTCCCCATGACCACGCTGAAAATTATATAACACATCAAACACTTCCCCAAAGTATCACACACGGTCAATAACCCACTTAACAATTTTTTGGCAATCAATAATTACAAAATTTTCCGTCTTCACTAACACACAAACACATTGGCCGATAAGACTCTCGACCCCTGTGCAACCGCAAATCACGCCCATGGGGCGGTAGTAGGAGTCCATAATTCGGAACTCTAGATATCAGTCAAATTATAGTAGTAGTAGCCATCACATCGCCACGCTCCCGCTCCTGCAATTACTATCATAATCTGCTCAAAATTTGAATCGAAACTGGTTTAATACAGTGAACTAGGAACTTTCCTTTACACTCATATATGTTTCTTTGCAGTTTTAGACCTAATTTATCGACATATCCTTTATTAGTGTCTTTGACATTTTGATTGTATAATTTTCATTCTTCATATTTATATATGCTTGTAATTTGCTGGCCCCGATTGGTCTAGTGGTTAGCATGTATGCCTCTAGATCGAAGAGACGTGAGTTCAAACCCAATCGAGCTTGATAAATTTTTTAGTCCATAAAAATTCTCGGATAAGCAAGTAAAATCGCAGGTCCCTTGTTATGTGATATTTGGCACGTTAATAATCCCTACTAGCGGCAAAATTCTAGTAGTCATGGCGAAATGACTATATGGCAGTTTTAATCCAAAAAGGCCAATGGAGTTTCCGCATTCCAAAGTCTCAGCCAGAAAACAAACAAACATCCTTATAATTTTAATTACTTGGAAATATATCTTCTGTGTGGAATGTTTTACTACCATTTCGCCGATGATCCAGAAAAATACCCCAACAGAACATTTTCCGAATAATATTTCACATTTTGTCATACCATTTGAAGAACTTTTATAAATAATTTTGTAAACATTCGGAGATTTTATCAGGATCAAATTGATGTCACCTCCTTCACAGCAACTGCCACCACAGATGAAGTTAAATTAAAATTACATTCGGAAACTCTGGTTAATGAATTTTACTCATACTAATTAATTATAAATGTGGTAATTATGATAAGATTTATAAATTAAATAAAAAAAAGTACCCACTTTTTGCGTATCACGATCACCTTTACCATTGTTACCAAACTCTAATTAGAGTTTTGTATATATTTATAGCCGCAAGAAAATGAATCACATAGGCTATTGTCAGTATACTGATCCAATTAATAACAGCTAAGCCAATCATACATGCCATATCGATTAATTGCAAATATTACTTAGTTTTAAATTTTATTTCGTGTTTCGAGAAAAAATGTTGAATTTTATTCGGAATTAAAGCGATTTTAAGTTGTTGGTCGCAAGCTTTGTTTCACTATGCATGCAAACTGCAGGCTCACAACTTAAACTGACACCCTAACTTGTAAAATAATATACTATTAGCAACAATTCTCAAATAAATTTATCTCTTTATTTCAGCTTTGATTAACATACCTCAATATGGACAGAGCAATAGCTGATTTTCATATAATTTCTCAGTGTTAATTTGCCTTTTCTAATAGCCAGTGAAACACTCTATAAATACGTATTCGTATATTAGAATTTTAGTTAGTGCGCTTTACTTATAATATCATTATCACAAACAACGGAGTTAGAATTCTAAGTAACAATTAATTTCTGACATATTATTTCAGGTATAACTTGTGCAGAAGACGAATTATGGATAGAACAAAGGGGGTTTGTTGTTCGACATCTTCGCGACTTGGGATTTGGAAAAAATGGAATGGAAGAAAGTATAAAGAATGAACTTAAAGATACCCTAAATTACATTGATATGAATAACACGAATATAAATGTGGCGTCAATGCTTTCAGTCGCTGTTATAAATGTCATTCAGTCATTGGTTTTTGGAATCCGCTTTGAAAAGGACGACAGGCGACTTGTTAAGTTTTTAGAGATTCTAGAAAAACGAAATCGAACATTTGACATGGCTGGTGGATTAATGAGTCAATTTCCTTGGTTAAGATTCATCATGCCTGAAAAATTGGGATATAATTTAATAAAATGCGTCAATTCTGAACTCAAGCAGTTTTTCTGTGAGCTTGTGGAAGAACATGAAAGAACATGGACCGAAGGGAATAACTCAGATTTAATTTATTCCTACATTTCACAAATGAAACAGGATGAAGGAAAACTTTCCAATTTTACTCGTAAGATATTGGATAATCTTAATGAAACTGTTAAAATTGAATATTGCAGGTGATCAGCTTCTAATGGTTAGCCTAGATTTATTTCTGGCAAGTGTGCACACAACAAGCACCATGTTAAATGTAATATTCGTGATGATCATGCTTCATCCTGATATCCAAAAAAATGTGAAAGAAGCAATAGACAAGACTTTCCCAGAAAACCACGAATTGAGCTATTCTGATAAACAAAAGTAAGTTAACGCAAGGGCATCGATACAAAATATAATTAATAGTACCTATTGAAGGATTCCCTACATTGATGCTGTTATATCAGAAATAGAACGATATTGCTATATTATACCCATATCCGCCGCTAGACGTGCAGTTCGTGATACGGTTTTAGAAGGTTACAAAATCCCTAAGGTAATTCCTTATCTATCTTATTAAGATAATTATTTTACACTAAGTTAAATGTGAAGGATACCACCGTCCTTGTGAATGTACACTGCATATTCAGAAGCAAAGAAATATGGGGTGATCCTGATACCTTTAGACCAAGCAGATTTTTAGACGACCAAGGAAAATATACATGCCCAAAGGAATTCATTCCTTTCAGCACAGGTACGCTACGATTCTTCTAAATTTAATTATCTATCAATTATTTTCTAGGTAAGAGAAGATGCCTGGGAGAATCATTAGCCCGCAGCTTTTTATTCCTATTCTTTTCGGAAATTTTAAGAAAATACACGGTTAAACCTTCAGAAGGAACTCCAGTTCCTTCTGCAAACGCTTCTTCGGGAATTTTTTCCATGCCTAAACAATATTGTGCTCATTTTGTTAAAAGAAACTAATATACATTTTAGTGGTGGTCAGTAACGAAATAATTTATGTTTTTAATTGTAAGTGAAACACCTATTCAGATTAATTTGAATACATATTAGATGTAACGATTTTCTCTGTTGTTCCTAATTGTACAGCAATATTAATATATATTATATTATATTATTAGTAAAAATTAAATTACACTGTGCTGTTTTCATCTACATTCGTACTACAATTTTCTCTTAATCATTATTCGAGATCCATTAACTTGTTAATATTCAGTGTTGGTATGTCGTCAGTTATTGTGGAAACGTTAAAAGTTCTAAATTACAGCTGAAGAACATTTTTAAATAATATATACCACTTTATCATACCATTTAATACAGTTAGTTGCTAAATAATCTCCTAGCGGTAAAGAAATTAATTGATATATTCTTACGAACATAAATGTAGTATAAAAATCTAAATTAAATAAACAGCTAAAAGTATTTTTTCATAATAAAAACTCGAACATATCTCGATAATAAATTGTTGTTTTACATTGTACTAGAAATGGCTAAAACTCTCTCGGATAAAATTCGAATTATTTTCTAGACCAGAAAAGTACAATGTAATTCAGCCTTAACATATACAACCTGTATTTAATTTAAAATATTTAATGTTAAAAATATTAAACAATATTGTTATTGCTTAAATAAGAATACCGCATATGGGAAATGTAGAGTAAAATATATAAGACTGTAAATATAGTATTTAAATCTATGCAACATGTTTATCCTAATATTTATAGTATTGAAAAATAAATGAAATTTTTAATTTTAACGGCGTATTATTTGGTATTAAAGTGGATGTAAGTTGGAAAATCGTTTAACCGATATATCATAATAAGTATAGTAGTAATCTTAAAGCACCGTATAATTTAAACTTCGAAAATTTCTGTAAAACTTGGTTATTATACAAATACAACTAAATTAGTTTAATCTGTTGATGTTGTTTTTGGCGATGATATGTAAATGTAAATAAAATTATATTTACCGCAACAGTAATGTATATCATTGTTTTTGTTTTCTTTCTTTTAATTTAAAGTAAGATAACTTTGACACAGGAAGCTAAGTATAAACATATTCATTACATGAAAGTATTCGTAGATGTTTTTTTACAGCGAGAAAAATGCTATTGGATTTAATTTGAGAAAGGGAAAGAAGGGCATCAGGAACCTACAGGCATACCTACTGATAAGCTACCAATTAAACTACTTATTCGTGGATATCAATACTACGAACAAGATACGAAATTAGACAAACATATAAAAGGCAATATCACGACCTTATCCATCAGACGACGCACATAAACGACACAATATTATATATAAATTAAGTGGTCGTCATCAGACGGATAAAGTCTCATAGATAAAAGTTGGCAACATGTTACATTGAAAGATCCTACTAGTAAAACTGTAACTCCACTGTTACTCGAATTATGAAGTTAAAGCGAAAAGCTGATATGCATTTAAAGAGAAGGTAAAGAATAGCAAATGATCTAGAGAAGCGATAACGACGAGAAGGGCAGTTAAATTTAAACAGATTTTTCTTGCGCAGTTTATACCTACAGTGCGTAGAAGTAATAACGCCAATGAACAGGATCTAATTAAAACAGCTTTAAACACCGGACTCTGGCATTACAGCCGGGGGCGTAAAAGTGAATTATACCGCTAATCTCGCTACTTCCGGGGTTTGTCGCTGTTGATAGACTAACAGATAGCGCTAGTGCCATTAAAATAAATTCAACGATAAATAATTTAAAGAAATGACTCGGCATAATAGAACAAGAGAGGGACTTGCAATGGCAAGTGTCTATTTGAGGCTAAACATAACAGACAGTGAAATATACTAGAAGTAATATAGTAGTACATCAGAAAACGTTACCCGGAGAGCCGACAGCTTATTTGAAGTAGCAAAAAATATGTAAAAAATATTGCAAACTTTATGCATGATAATCTGTCATAATACTAACTAGCAATAACGCATGCGACAAGTAAAATCACGAGTATTCAACCACGGCCGGCAAAGCTACAGTGGAGTGAAGCGTGGTTTATCGATACTTTCGAGGCTGAACACTGTAAGGTGAAGACAAAATCGGTAGATGGTGGGCGCCACTGTTCTCAAGTCAATTACTGCAACCAGGTAATGTTCGTGAAAACACTAACTATGTCGAGATGTTAAGACATACCTGTAGAGTGGAGACAGACACTCCTATGGTACTACAGATACGGGATAAACTAAAAGAGAAGGTACTAACTATATGCGCTCACTATTTATGACGGCTCCAGTATATTGCGGAGTACTAATTGATTCTTACTTTAAGGGTGAAGTCTCTTCCTTATATATCTTTGATCCAATTACTTTATTAAATTTTTAAAACGTAAAAGGGAGTGCGACAATTGTGATGCTCCCTCTATATTCAAAGTAGAATTCAAAATGTCAATAATATTTACAGGCCTAAGAAGAAGGTACACAATTTAGAATGTACGATGACTAGCCAGAAAGTCGATTACATTTTCGACTATAACCACTTTGAGCGTGCGCAGCGCATTCCTTAGCTCAGTCAGCATCCAGTTGTATTTCACAGTAACAGTTTGAAATGTGTCCCGCATAGAAAATCCCGCGAGTTATGAGGTGCGATCTGTAATAAGGTTTCTGTTAGCAAAAATATGTAAACCTATTGAAATTTATCGACAACTGTGTGAGTTATATGGGAACAACGCTATCACTGAAGATGGAGTGCGTCAATGGTGCATTAGGTTTAGAAATGGCTGAACAAATTCCACGCAGTTTTTTGCATGAAATTGTTTCTCAGAAACTGGGATACCACAAATTTTGTGCAAGATGGGTCCCAAAACTCCTGATAGAAAATCTCAAGAATCAGCGTATAGCAGCGTCATTAATATTTCTGGACTCTTACGACAAATAGGGCGACTCATTACTGGATCGAAACGTAGCGGGAGACGAAACGTGGTTCACACATGTAAACTGTGAGACCAACCTGCAGTCTATGGAATTGGGGCACACAAATTCTCCAAAAAAACCGAGAAAATGCATGCAAACCTTGTCTGCAAGCAAAATTATGACAACCGTTTTTTGGGACAGAAAAGGCGTGCTTCTTATTGATTTTCTTCAACGTGGAACAACAATAAACTCTGAGAAGTATTGCCAAATTTTGAAAAATTTAGGAAGAGCGATTCAGAACAAGCGTAAAGGAAAGTTGAGTTCAAAAACTTTGTTTCTTCACGATAACGCCCGACCACACACGGAAAATCGCACCCGATAAGTCATTGAAGATTTTTAGTGGGAGGTTTTTCCTCATCCACCATACAACCCAGACCTTGCACCCAGCGACTTCCACCTCTTCCCAAAGATGAAGTCGTGGCTTTCAACGCATAGTTTTGATGACGATGAGGAACTGAGAGAGGGCGTGACTAATTGGTTGAAGTCTCAGGCGGCAGAATTTTATGACAATGGCATTTCAAAGCTTCTTTGCCGCTATGATAAGTGCCTAAATTTATATGGTGACTACGTTGAAAACTAGTATTTCGGTGCCGATTTCAAATGTATATAATAATTTTTTTTTCTTGTACTGAGGTTTTTTACAACAAAACATAATCGACTTTCTGGATAGCCCTCGTACTTGAATTTGATTAAAAAAATTAAAGAACGGGTGTTAGGTTTGACCACCCGATATGCTGTCACTAAACTGAATCATAAAATTATGATGTTTTACGAGTTTTAAATTTGACCGGAACCAAATGCTTTGTAACTTTCTTTTATTATATCAGACTTAAATTTATTACACGCGTACTGTATACTAAGCAGTTTAGGTAATGTTTATGTGGTTTGAACACCAAACACATTTATATAATTGAATTTGCACTTTAACACCTTATTACACAGGTCTGTTAAAAATCAATGGTAAATGAAGGATTTGCGTGTTTCCTTCAATGATTATTTTCTTTATACCTTCGTTTCCTGTATAGATTTTTCTTTCAAAAATGACTTGGCCGTTGTACATCTGCAGAGGTTTGGTTTGGTTTGCATCCAAGTTAATAATTGTTGTGTCTATTATGTTTTAGAAGTTAATTAGTGAAGTTAATCTTAAGAGTGTATTAGGGAGAAGTTGATCTAGTCGCTCGTCTTAATTCACAACTGCAGAATTCGTTATCTGTATTATTTAATACGATTAGATTGATGTTTATTCTAGTAAGGCAGTCGGGATTGAAATCTTTTCTTCCTTTTTTGTATCGGTTCTCAAAATCAAATTGTTCCAGCTTGAGGCTCCATGTAGTCAGTTTGTTATTGGGTTCTTTTAAATTACGTAGCCGTATTAAAGATCTATAATCGGTGTAAGGTATGCACTTTATTCCATATGGGTTGCTAAAGGTAAAATAATTTTATTCAGTATCATTCAACATCCAGCTGGCATATACGTTTGGTCTGTCCTTTTTAGTAAACGCTTGTTCTAGAGCGATATTTCTTGAATTAGTGGTTAATACAAATTAATGTCTAAAATCGATGTGGATCAGTACAGGTTCGTTAGTCATAATATCTTTGCATCTTTGGAAGGCTTCCAAAAACTCTTTGTTGTGTATGATTTTATTATTCTTTTTGAGACATTGAGTTCGAATCTTCATTAGTTCAGAAAAGTCTTTAATAAATTAGTAATAATAATAAGAAGTTCTAGAAATGATTTGATTTCTTTATTTAATTCTTGGCAATCAAAATCTCTCTATGCGTTAACTTTCTTAGGGATTAGTTTGATTCCCTAAGTTGTGACTGAGTCCTAAATATTCAGGGGTCTATTTAGGAAGTTAACACTTACAAATTTTTACATTCGCTGCCCTAAATCTAGTCATGTGTTCCTGTAATGATGAAAGATGTATTATTACGTCATCGAAATGTACCATGCATTGGTCGGTGGTTAATCCTCGTAACATCTTCATGAAACATAGAAAGCCTTCGGATGCGTTTTAAAGCCAAATGGTACACCCTTAAATTGAAAATGTCATTCCTCTACCGAAAGGGTGCTCTTCTTCGCATCTTCAGGTTCTATCTCAATCTGGAAAAAGCTAGATACTAAATCTAAAGATGCAAAATTGTAGTGTAGAGTTTCTGATTAAACCTCAACGCTAGATAGTGGGTAAAGGCAGAAGTCGTCGCAACTCCGAAGAGCCTTGGCCGCTCATGTAGCAAACTAAATCACTTTCGAAACTTTCAGTCTAAACTCGCGCTCTAGCGAAGCACGTGCCTCCCTCAACTCCAACACCAACGTCAACGCTCGCCGTGAAAGCGCGGCAAGGGGCTTGCAGTCGACCCCAAGCTACTCATTTCGGTATAGGAATTATTTAGAGGTCGTCTTCTCCCAAGATCAGATCTAAATATCCTCGATATCCCTACATGAACCATCGGAAGGTCAAGGCGGCAGGGTTCCCTCAGTTCCCTGTAGAGTTAGGTTGCCTTTCAGCTTCCCTCCTCTCCTCGTACCGGAAGTAAGTAGGGACAGTGCGAATCTCGTTGATCCATTCATGAGCGTCACTAATTAGATGACGAGTCATTTGGCTACCAGATACCGGCACATCTTCAACAAACGGGAAACTGTCAACTCAGTAATCATCATAAGCCGACGCTCTCCAAGTAGCTTGCGTCGATCATGGTTAAAGGTTCCTCTATGACAGATCGTACTAGATGGAAAAGTCGTACGTGTGCAAAATTCTTGATAACAATTTTGTCGGGACTGGCCAGGGCTAACTCTATATGACTGCCCTGAACTAGAAGGGGCACACTTAGGGAGTTTGGCGCCATCTTCAGGTCGAATAGGTATAAGCTGGTGGACTCACGCATGCCTCACATAAGCAAAACAGCCCTTCATAAACGCCCTGTAAATTAACACAGCGCCGTTTATACAGTTGGTAACGAGGGACTGCTCCTCGCCCTTAGTCAGGCGTAACAATCAACTGTTAACCGTTGACCAGACACCACTAGCAGCTATAACCAGCGCCATTATCCGGATCTCTTTATCCGGATAAAGGCGAGCCAAGGCATCTAGGACTAGAGGGGTCTCCGTACTTGATGACGTTAGCACCGTGTGCAGCTAAGAGTGGATCAGGTCCTTCCCAGCTGACAGCCACATCACAAAGTATAGCTTGACTAGTATGAGGTCCGGCACTCGCAAGATCCCGTTAGTAAGTCGGCTCCGTGCTCTTCGTCCACAACCCACCCTTTCGACTCAGAAATTTTCCGGACCCTGTATCAGATTCGGTCAGTCCGCCGTACGTCTTCGAAGTGAGTGTAGGGGCATCCTTGGAGCAGACGAGAGATAGACTCCGTGCGATTGTTCAGGCGTGTTGGAAAGGACTCCTCTCGCTGGTAGGAGGTTTGCCTTTAACTCGACGGCTTGCACACAGTCTTTCCCCCCTTAGAAATTCAGGGGACTATCTATCCAGGGGGAAGATCTCGCCAACATCGCCCCTTGCCTCAATCCATTTCCGGAGTATCAATCCTGGATCCGGTCACTCCACAACTACTGGATTCTCTGCTTATTGCTTCCGTGTGACTCGGTCAACTTCAGCACAAGCTCCCATGCCCTAATTACCCATGGGTGTCGCATGACCGCGGCGTGGTGGGGTTCCGCCGAAGATCTCACTTTTGTCAGTCTACTCCTCATAATGGATGGAACCAGAATAAACAAGGAGGTTATACCGAGCCCTCCTTCGCGAAGGTGAGCATGGATATAAGCATTGGGGCTAGTCCGCGGAAGATGTAAGCACATGTGAACTACGTGCCTCACCAGCTGATCCGCGTGTATCAGCTGCGCCCTAGTTATTTGAGGGTTCTTCAAAAGGTGTATAGCCCTAGGGAGAATGGTGGGTTATGTAAGAGACTAATTAATTAGGGCTTCTACTAAGAAAATAATTTGAATCGATAAATCTGCAGTTTATGCAGTTATTGTGTGAATGATATATAATATTCTTTAGTTTTTGACACAGTCGATACATTTTCGGGCAGAAATTTAGCTATTTCTTTAATTCGTAATTGACTATAGTATGCTGAGAGATACGGGATGCTACCGGCACTGTGTACACGTGAGAGTACTTGATCAAGCTCTTCAAGATGTTTCTGGAAAGTTCCCGTAGCGATGATTGTCATCAAGGTACGCAAAATAAGAACGTTTAAGATCAATATCGGGTCTATCAGGCATTGAAACATCGCACTGCTATAGTACAAGCTAAAAGGCATCATTATGAATTGAAATAATTCCCTGTAGAGAACGGTAAACTCTGTGATTGGCTTTGGTTCAGGCTATAATGAAATCTACCAGTAAGTGGAGCGAATATTCAGACTAGTCAAGTATGCGGCATCACGTAGTCTGTCCAAAATTTGTAAGGCGTAGGCAGGAGGATACGCATTTTCCGCAGTAACCTCGTTCACCTGGAAAAGAATTGTCTTTTTTCCTCACTAAAACCACTCAACTGCTGTCATCTAAAGCTTATTTTCAAATTCTACGCTTACTTGCACCTGAAGGGCAGGAAAAACTGTATGGTAGCATTATTTGATAGGCTCTGAATCTGTAAGAATCTCGTGAGAGATCAAGTCTATATGACGTTGAAGAGATTAAACTATTCTCAAAGACTTGGGTAAGCAATAATCTAATTGTTTGATCTGAGAAGGGTGAGCGTTGATCGACATTTGATAACAATAAGTACATGCGGAGAAGATTGACTAAAACACCACCCATTATTCCTAATGCCAGGGGCTATGATCAAACTTAAACAAAGTTTGGGCACTAACTCGGCAATCTAACTGGCATTCATATAAAATATGATAGAGATCATTGACACCGTCAATGCATGAATGTATAAGTTGAACGAGACAAAACTTGAATCTATGATGGGAGAATCGAAATGACATCACAAGAATTGATTTTGTATCCAATCACATGTCCTGCACGGTGAGAAAGAAAATTCTCCGTTTTCACTGTTACTCGAGTAATTTTTTCAGTTGTACGCAATCGGGTGGTGCTCCTCTTTCTAATGGTCTTATACTAGGTGCGACAATTAAGTAATAAGACTGATGTGAAAAAAAATATCACTTCTGTTTTTAGTCATCTTTAGTGTAATCTCCTTCAAAGTAGTTCCCTCTGCTTGCACACATTTACTCCAGCGCTTCTGCCGCTGCTGGTAACATTTCTGGAACTCTTCTTTTGGAATGTCCTCCAAGACCCTCGTCATAGGTTTTTGACCATCTTCTATTGTTTGAAAACCGTGTCTCTTTATCACCATTTTGACTCTTGGAAATAGAAAAAAGTCGCACGGAGTGATAGCGGGTGAATAATGTGGCCGTGATTGTACTGAAATGCGTTTTGAGGTTAAAAATTGCTGCACAAAGAGTGCAGTATGGGATGGCTCATTATAGTGATGATCGAATTATCAGCAATGTTTGAACGGACACGGAAAACTCGCTTTCGAAGGCTTTCTGCAATTTCTTTGTAGAAATATTGGAATTGTTTGGCCAGAAGGCACCCACGCTTTATGATGAATACCCTTGGAATTGAAGAAGCACGCAAGCATGCATTTCACTTCTGATTTTGACATGCGAGCTTTTTTGGTGTGAGCGATCCTCTTGAACACCATTGCGAACTCTAACGTTTTGTTTCTTGATCGTACTGGTAGGTAGAACCAACTTTCATCACCAGTGATAACACGGCTCAATAAATCTGGATTGATTTCCACTTGCTCTAACAAATCGACTCCCTCATTTTTCCGCGTTTCTCGCTGTTGGCCTGTGAGAGTTTTGGAGACAATCTTTGCACAAATTTTTTCTCATACCCAGATCTTGAGTTAGTATTTGATGAGCAGTTTCCCGATTGATGTTGAGTTCTTGTGCCATCATTTTAACGGATAATCTTCGATCAGATCGTGCGATTTCACGCACCCTGTCCATGTTGACATCAGTCCGTGAGGTTGATGGTCGTCCACTGCTGTCTTCAT
>JAHWXV010069484.1:0-15365 GCA_024586415.1 Phrixothrix hirtus | reverse complement strand
ATATATATATATATATATATATATATATATATATATATATATATCAGGTTAACTTTTTAAATTTATCTAGTTAAGATAATTATTTTTTAAATGTATAATTTTTGACAAGTATTTTAATACATATTAAAAATGTTCTGCATCGGCTGAGGCTCGAACTCAGGACCTTGTGCTTACATGACACATGCTCAGTTGGTTAGAGCATTTAGCGAATACAACCCATTGATCTCATTCACATTATTATGTAGTTACCCAACGATAACAAGTAAGGTAAGAACAAAAGCATAAATACCGACTACAGCATATAACGTGGTGAGTGATGAATAAGATTACTCATTCAAGCAAAATTTTTTTCGATGTAACACCGCACTTAACATATAATTAGATATGATTTTACGAATAGAATTTTATTCAATCTGCTCTAAAATACAATGCACATCATTTTTTTAATAAAATAATGAAATGTTTTCTTTGGCCGGGAAAATTTTAGGCTCGATGCACAGGGGCATGAAAATACGATGCGATTTCATTATGTTGACGCAAAGTAGGCCTATGTAAATCACAAGAACAATTTTCAAAGTTACCACACTGTAATCCCGGTGTATTTTCGCATTCGTCTGAATCGTTTCTCATGTAAGGTTTCCACGGGTCGTAGTCCTAAGAAAATGTAATATACAGGCGTCTAATATTAAGTCACCATCTAGCAACCAATCGCGATTGATGAGCGTGAGTTAAGTAAGTGGTATTACGATACTTAAAAGATCGTTATTAGCTTGTCCAAATTAGGTGAAAAAAAGGTTAAATGGAGGTCACTGTCTAATAGTTTATTCTCCTGCTATACCTGTTGGAAAATCGAAAAGCTAGACAGAAGTTATTGAATGCCTGGGAAACAATTGTCAAAGTTAAGGCATGCCCTATCTATTATGTACCTAAATAGTGACATTTGCTGTATAATCAGAAAACACCATTTGTAAAATTAGAAATCAAAGATTTAAAACAATTAAGACAAAAAAATTCATAAAAACATTTACGAGTTTTATAAGTTTCTATGCAATCAAGTTTGACAAGTCAGATTTTAAAATAAATTGTTAGTTCGTTCCTACACTTGGCTTAATTCAAACTTAATCTTTAATTAATTCGATTCTTAGTTAGTTTACAATTAATAAAGGACAATATGCCAAAACTTTAAGAAATCTTATAATTAGGGTGTCCTCCTAATGTATGATAAGGCCAACAAAGAATTCTATTAACGATGTAGGCAAAGAAAACGTTTACCTTAATGGTTGATTTCACCGCGATAGCATTAACGAAGGTTCTCGAGTATTAGAATCCCTAGAAGGATGCATCCAATAATGAAGCTATTTACATCCCTCCGGATGGACAGTTAAACGGTGGCTCAACTCTGTCACAAGATTTACTACATAAAGAGGTTTACTAGCATAATTTATAAGTACCATAAATTGACAATCATGTTTATTACCAACAATCAGAACGTGTATGTCTAGTAAATATACTCTGAAAGGCTGGACTTGGAGGGGTAACAGAAATGGTTCACATCGCCTTTTACACAAAGTTGATTATTGATGTTGATCTATGACTCAACTAGTCATCCTATATTCTTTTGGCAAATTACATTTAAAAATAGTTAGAAGTTTTTCTTTTAAAATGTTCACACATTGCAAGTTCACACAAAATTCTTGACTAAAAATACCCTTGGAACGGAAGCTATAATTAAGTTAATGAGAAATTAGAAGGCGGACTTTACAGAACGCTCCTACAAAAAAATCTTTACAATGTATTACAAAGTATAGATTTAATATCCAAAGAAGGAATTTTAAAGTTAATTAATTTTGTTTTGAAGTTAAAAAAACTGAAATTGAGTAAAGCCTTAATTTTAATTTAGCGTAGAAAACTTAATTTCCAATGTCTTGATAAATGAAATGTCTGTAAACGCTACTAAAAAATTAAAACATATAAGGACATTATTTAATATACCTGTACACAGGTCTTTAGTGAACAAAAATCTGTAAAAACTTTCAATCTAATTCGAAAAAAGTTATTATTTCCAGTATTCCTATAGGTTCGTCCCTTTCTCCCGTTCTTACTGAAATTGTTATGAGTTGTACAATTAAATATGTCATCTCCAAATCTACTTTGAAATTTGATTTTATTTTTCACTACATGGATGATATTATTTGTCTTATACCTCCAGAATTAATTTCAAACACTTTAGAATTGTTTAATTCATATAATAGTAATATTCAATTAACTTATGAAATAGAAAGTAATAAAACAATAATAGGTTCCTAAATTTTTATTATTTGTATCCAATGAAATACAAAATTAATCTAATTAATAGTTTTCATAATAGAATTACCAAAATTTCACATTCAGATTTCATTATTGATGATATTCAGGTTTTAAAAGATATTTTACTTCAAAACAATTATCCTATCACTTTAGTTAATAAAATTTTGTTTTCTACTAATACAAATCATTATAAAAGTCAAAATAACGATCTTAGTTCAGAATCTATTATTTAAAAAACAATACCTTACATTCCTGGCCTTTCTAATTATATTAAATTTCTTTTTCAAAATTATAAACTAATTATGATTGTATATACTTCCTTCTTTCCCATTAAAAGTTCTTTCTGTAATGTAAAAGATTTAACTCCAAAATTATTTTGTAGCAATTTAGTGTATTGGATTGAATATAATACCTGTGGTGCATTTTATTTCGGTCGAACACAACAGCGACTTAAAGATCGTCTAATTCAGCATAAGTCGGACTTTGTAAGAAAGCCTCAGGGATGTGCTTTAGCTATTCACATTAATCAAACCAAACATAAATGTAGCCTTGGTCTTGTTAATATTATATTTAAAGAAAAAAATTACAATAAAAGACTTTTTTGGAAACTCTTTCTATAAAATTAAACAATAATTGTATTAATAGAAAGACTGACAGTTCATATGTCAGTTGTATTTACTCTAACCTTTTTCAATTTATTAAACAATAGCTCTTTTATATATTTCCAACCGTACTTTTGTGTTTTGGTTGTTGCATATGTTTCAGAATTTAAATTTTTAAAATTTTAATTTGTTCCCTTTTTTAAGTTATTTCTTTTATATTTAAATTTGAATTTCAATCACAGTAATGAATTAATATTTAATAATTTTATTTTATTTTATTTTTGTAAAATACTTCTGTTACGATTATAATTTTTTAAACTTGCTGTTATTTAATTTACTATTTATTATTATATCATAGTTACACAACACCATTCTATAGTAATACGTTTATTTACACTTGTTTTATGTTTTGTTATTTCTGATTTGTATATAGCCTTTAGTCCCGTTAACTTAATTTTAATTCTGATATATAAGCAGTTTGAACTTTTTCAAGTTGTATTTATAAAACATTGTTAAATATATTTTAGACTCAGACGAAGGAATAAATGAGTTCCAAAACGTCGATAAAATCATTTTGACATTTAATTGATTAGATTTCCTGCTCTCTAAGATAGATATAAAACCTGAATTCTGTATTAAGGGCTAATACAGAAAAATAAGAGATTAGAATATTATTAGCAGTAGAAACAATTGCAATAGAAGTTTGTATGTATACAGTATAACTCTGTTATAGCGAATCCGTGATATAACAAACGATCGCCTATAACGAACAAAATCTCAAGTCGCGAACTAATTTATATTTATTAACGTACATTTTACGATTGCTTTTAACGAACACATTTATAACGAACAGGCGGAAATAGCGAACACTAATTATTGTAAATTAGATTTTACGATCTTTTATAACGAATTTAATTTATAAAGACTAACTAATTTTGAAAATTAATCAACAAAGAAGATAAATAAAGAGAATTTAAAATACGCGTCAAGAATTCCATTAGACATGTAAACTTTATCGCTCATTTGTGAAATACGGCGCGGTGAACCGTAATTTTCAAATGCACACCAACTTATGCGTGGTTTTACGCTTGCATAAAATTATCTTTAAATGGTCTCTAACGAGATCTGCCGAAGGTGTTTGAAGATCACCGAAATTGTCAAAAGTTCAGTAGAACTGCTGTAAAGCTTATCGCTTACTTAATCACGATGCGACACCGCTAAGCGTGAAGAAAAACATAGCATGAGATTTATTTCATGTAATTCAATGTATATCCGTTTATTTTTGCAGTGCTGCACGGCGAAGAGAAACAATATGAATTGTAAAAGTAAAATCTCCTACGGAGAATTTTACTTCAACGCGCTTCGCATTGCATGAGTTAGCGAAGATTTATAGAAATTTTGCTGAACTTTTGGTAATTTAGTTAGCTTTCGATCATTTTTAGCAGCTCATACATTTTTTACTTAAAATCAACTTTAAGATTCACTTCTCTGCATTTAAATAAACGACTAACTTATTTCCCCGCTTACTAATGCAACGCGAAGTGTGTCGAAGAAAAATTATATGCACGTGATTCGTTACAAATCTGTGTTCGGTTTTAATTTGTAGCTTGTACAAATACGTAAACGTGCATTTTCAATGGTTTTGTTACAGCGAACGATCGCCTATAACGAACAAAATGCTTGCATTTTTCAAGTTCGTTATAACAGAGTAATACTGTTTATACATTTTTAGTTCATTAATTTTTGAGGAATTAAATGTATACAGCAAATATTTTGGACATATGTAATTTACTTATGTGTAAAAAGTTTAAAAGTTGGATAATTTCATTTTGATAATACCTGTTTATAAGAATTGTATAGGTACGGTATTCTGAAATTCATATACGGAGTAAGTTTCAAAAGTTTCTTCTAGAAGTCTAATTTAATGAAAGAAAATTAAAAAAGACTTATTTATTTTTCAATGTAGTCTCCTTGTATTTTGACACATTTATCACATCTCTTTATTAATATTTCCAAACCCTTATTGAGATAAACTAAATCCTTCACTTTAAAATGTTCTAAAATTACAGAAATGACCTTTTAAGAAAAAATAGCAACGTATGTAATACAATTTTGAGACAAATTTTGCCTAAGTATTTTTGTTACGATATTAGATTTGATATAATTTCCATGGTTGTAATGAACAAACAATGTTTTGTTTTGAATTTGACATATCGTGCTTATTCCAAAGTTTTGTGCAAAATATCTTACTAATTTGCAATTCCTAAGAGCATCTACGATATAGTTCAATGCCTACCAAAACCAGAAATTGTAAACTTGTTTCGCGATCAAGATATCAGCCGCGTAACCGTTTATTGGGCGTTAAGGGATCATAAAGAGGGCCTACCCTCTTGGACGGCCACCACTTGCAACTTAAGGTAGAGTAATCAGACCGGCACAGAGTGCCAAAAACAGGATCAGAGTCCCCATCCGTAAATTGGATCGCCGATTTGGAGTTCCACGTAAGTTAAGTTTTGACAGAAAATAACCTAAACTATCGCAAAAGGCAAAAGTATCTCTGTGCCCATTTAATTTATATTTTGATTCTATTTATATACTTACGTATTTCTAATTTGCATGTTAATTTGGTACATTTTTCATGAACGCTTCCAAAAGACATAGTATTTTATTTAGTTTAGTTCTCACTGAACGCCGCTCAATTCGCTATGCCCACTTTCTTTGCTTTCAAATTGCAAAAAACACTCTTTAGCCAACAATGGCATTAAAATCAAACTCAATTATGTTAATTGTAACATAAAATAAATCTCATTCTTGTCGTTTCTAATAACATACATTTATTGTAGCCAACAATGGCATTAAAATCAAACTCAATTATGTTAATTGTAACATAAAATAAATCTCATTCTTGTCGTTTCTAATAACATACATTTATTGTATCAACCTACAACCACTAAATATAAAACAGGAATAATTCGTCGCTTGCAATATATTATCGCGATCGTTTAAAAAATCCCTCAATTGTTCCTCATTATCCAATACCTTAAACTCCTTTGTTTTCCTTACAACAATTGCAGGAAAAAGAAGCTAACAATTAAGGCAAGCGAAATTGTTTTCATTTATCGTAAGATATTGTTTTATATCAAATTCTCGTTATTTGAAACTAAGCCGCACATTCCCCCATAATAAGTCTTAACAAACTTCAAATCTGTTGTGGTCCTTTTACCCTGTTTTTACATGACATTTAATTTAAATTGTATATTTTGATGTGTATATATTTTGTAAATCCCCCGAATTTGCTACAAGATTAAATCCTCTTAAATTAACCAAACTCCACCACGTCGTTAGCAGTGCCATTAAAAAATATCAAAGAGTCAATTTTGTTGGACCCGCCACTGGTAAAGCTCAGATGGCATTTAGTTAATAAAAGACATTGCTAGACATTACTATACAACATCAAAATACATCGAGGTAGAGCTGCAAAGAACACTTATATGTTGCAGAATATACTGCGAATTATAGCATTATTTAGACTAGGAAAATCATTTTATCTTATCGAACTCAGAAATGAAAAGAAATGGCCTCCGACATAGAAAACTATTCTGAGAATCTAAAATTCAAGCCAAAAGCAAAATTTTCGGCAAATTGTTATCTAGATCGTTATTGTAAAAGATCAGACCTCGTAACTTTGTGTTGAACGTTTTTGGCGAGAAATTATAAACGCGGACCTCTACACTCGAATATATTTATCTAAAATGTATCAATAATAATCATAAAAATAGTGATACTATATTTTGGTTTTATTTAGCATCAAGCCATTACCCCAGAATCACTAGGGATTGATTGACGTAACATGGAATCAAGTTTGTACCTAAGGAGGATCACCTTCCCAATATTCCTTAAATTCGATCCATCCAAGGGTTTTAGTTTTATTTGTGACGGAAAGTAAATGACAACGGATGGGAAACCTAAAACGAACAACAATTGAGGGAGATCATTCTTTTGTGTTTAGCCGCCTGTCTTCTAGTACCTCTTGGTTTGTTTTTCTAGGTAATCGCTTTCGTAGACTTTTGACTATTCTTTTACGATTGAACAGGAGTCACCCTAAAGAACACCTAAGCACTATTTAAATTTCTATTGAATCTTTCCTACTATCGCTAAGAACTTTGTTACCTCACGATATTCAATTTTGAACATTTTCTAAGATTGTGCAGCGTTAGGTAACGTATTACTGAAGTTTCAGTGACCAAATTTTAGTAGGAGCACTACAGAACATAGCGAGAAGAGATGGCGGCATGAGATTTGTGAAATATGTTCCAACATACTCAGACCCGAACATTTTGAAACTTACTACTTCAGTTAAATTTTTTTTAAATTCCAATGTCTTTGAATTTTTGTTTAGATCAAAATTTAATAATCCAAGATAGTTGGTGTTGCTTTTTTATACAGAATGATATTTTCTAAATTTGCTAAGACTTTGCCCACTTTATAAAGAATTTTATTAGATTTTGCTCTTCCCATTTGGACATTACATTTTGAAGAAAGTAAATCAACACGATTTTGAAAAAATTACCTACGTAAAACTTTTCACACGATTTGTAACAATTAAAACGGAAGTTTTATAATTTATTACTACAGTAAAGCGTCAATTAATCGAACTAATTAGGACTGAAAGTGGTTCAGATAATTAAATGTTCGAATAATCAAAAATTAATTTTTTAAATGAGTTGACTCATTTTAAGTTATAGATAAATGTAAATGTATGTGTAAAATACAATATCCTATTTAATTACATATTTTTCTAAGTAAGTATGTGCTTAGAATATTTGTCATAGTGCACTCAACAATTGCTTTTTATAAAAAAAGTTATATTTTTAGTTATCCGTAATTTGAAACACCTGACTTTAAACACTACGTTCAAAACACTACGCTTAAAGGGGAACTGTAACACTTTTTTCTTCTATCATTTTTAAATGTTGTTCTGTTGATTAACGTTCAGCTAATCGACGCTTAACTGTATTTAGAAAACTTTTTGGATTCACATCGTAATAAATATAGAATTTAACAGTTTATGCCAGAGTAATTTTAGATAAAAATTGTAGATGATTAAACTTTTAATTGAAATTAGTGAAAAATATATCATTTTACAAAAACACAGATGGTTTCAAATACTCTAATTTATAATGCCAATATTGTTTCAACAATTGTAAGTTAAGAGGTTAGATGTAGCCTATGAATGCATTTAAATTGGTATAAGTATAGCTTATAATGTACATATGTATTGTATAATCGACTAATATACACCTCACTTCCCATTCAAATTGAAAATATGTAATCCACAACAAACTATCGGCATTGTACACAGTCAAAATCGTAGCTTTATTGTTCAAATGACAGAGGTCATATGTGAAATGCTTAATTTACAGCGTAACATTGTAAAGTACAAGGGCAATTAATCGCATATTGCGAATAGGAATTTACAAATTAGTTTTTAAAACTTTGAGTGTGCATATGTGGGTATGTGTTTGTATATATATTACGTTATTTACTGGATTGTAAGTCCAGAATTCGGTTTTTTCAATTTTAATTAGGACAGGTATAAAAAATTGTTATTTATTTAATGGCTGGCGTTTCGGGATTAGAATTGGCCCTTTATCAAAGCAAAAATAATTAAACAAGTTAAAACTTCAAAAAACCAAAAATGTAAAATATTTTGAAAGGCTTCAAAATTTTAACTTGTTTAATTATTTTTGCTTTGATAAAGGGCTAATTCTAATCCCGAAACGTCAGCCATTAAATAAATAACAATTTTTATTCCTGTCCTGATTAAAATTGAAAAAATCGAAATCTGGACTTGCAATCCAGTAAATAACATAATATTTTATATAAAGTGTACGCTTCTACGCTTCTTATATATATATATAGAATGTCCATTTTATACCCTGTTCCTAGTTTTACTCTGATGAAAAATGTAACGTATTGAAAGCTGATGGGTTTTAAGAGGGCATAATTTAAAATAGTTTCACATTTACAAGGTGTTTAAAAAATGTGCATTTTTTTTAAATCACACCTATCATATTTTTTTATCGAAAATTGCGCCCCTATACATTCTCTATACTGTCCAATGTTTTTCCATTCCGTTAGCGTGTTACCAAGTTATGAGTTTTTGAATTATATTTGGGTTATTATCAACCCTTTATTTAAATTCTAATATCTACTTTATCCTTTGCTAATTTTGCGCAAAAACTTAATCAAGGTTTTATCAAGATGATTTTATTTGCAACTTCTACTATTTTAGAACTTTTTTATACGGAGTGTTCAGAATTTTGTTTTACAACTCGTAACTTCAAATTCAATATTTGTCAGTTTTTCAAATGGAACACACTATATCTAATTAAAGTAATCTATAGAGCATTTATTTATCTTTAATTGGTATCATATAAGTGCACCTTCTTAATTTTTAGTACCTTTAAAACAGAGTTACACTTAATATTTCTTAACAGACCAATAAGATAAGGTTAGGTATTATAATATGAACCAAAATAGAAATAAATAATAATAATAAACCTTAGCTATCGTTAAAAACCAATAATGAATTCTAAAAGAGTTCAGAAATAAAAATTTACTCTAGTGTTCAAACAATTTTATGTAGATGTTCAACAATATTACAGAGTTCAATGGAGAATACGTTTAAAGAGTCTACTATTTTGCGCTTGACATAACTCGAGTCTTCATGTTAAAAATTGTCTCGTAATCTTGAGCAAGAAGGTGTAATCCAGTAAAAGGACTGTTCAATTCTCTCAATCACATCTTCTTGCGTTGTGGGTGCAACACGGTAAACGTAGGATTTAATAGTTTCGTGCAAAAAAGTCCATCAGTATCAGATCAGGCAATCTGGTTGGCCATTTAATTAAACCCAATAAAATTTATTTAATAATTACAATAAAATAAAATATTAACATTTAAATAAACATGTCTTATAGAATGATTCACCTCGCAGGAAAATTTTTATTAATGTGTTTTCGGACGTTCGCATTAAAATTAGCCGGTGCACCAACCAACTGTAGTCACATTTGATTCTTTACGTAATCTGGAAGATTTTCAATTAAACGTGGAAACTCTTTTCTTATAAAATTTAAGGAAATTTCACCTATAGCGTTACCTGTTTTTTTTCGTACGCTACTCATCCAGTGTGATCAAAGTGTTCATTAAGGATATGCAGTGATCTGGCGTCAAGATGTTAGAAAAGTTTTGAGCATACTCCCGTGATCCTAATGGATAATTTTTATCAGATGCTCAAATCGCGTAAATCACACAATTTATATGCTGCTAGACGCCCTAATTAACAATTAAATAATTACGTTGTTCTCACATTAGAAATTTAAATAAGCTAGCATTTATTTTAAATTTCTAAATAATTTTACTGTAATATAAAGTAACCTAACGTAATACTACGTTTTAAACTGAAGTTTCTCAGACTATAAAAATAAACATTTCACAAATTTCAAAGTGCTCTGTAATAAACCAACACGGGTGAATTTTAAAAACCAGTGTAAAAATAAAACTTCAAAGCACGCCGTAGAAAAATGGTACAGTTTGCTGAAGTCATAAAAAACCAATCGGGGTTGAAGCTATATGGAAAAAACCGAGGTTGAAACGAAAATTTAACGTTTGCAATCTTAAGAACGTCACCGAGAATTTGAAATTTGGAACATACCTATTTGATAAGAAAACATTCGGAGAAGGACGTTGAATGTTATAAAAAGCCAGAACACGTAAGAGCGTCATCTTTTCTTCTGCAAAAATCTACGCTGATGTTCAAATTAGGCGTAAACGCTAGAATAGATCCATTGAAGTTAAAAAAGTAAATTCCATCTTAACTTGTGTCACGAAGTAATCCTAAGTACGTAAGTGATCGTGTCATTAAAAAGTCCTGGAATTCTACAGTCAACGTAACAGTTAATTTTCCTAATTTAAAAGAGGGAAAGTAAATCCAATATTCAAACACACAACTTTAAAAACATACAGCGGGTCTTGAATGGAGAATTAAAGGGAATTGAATCCGTTTTAAAACAGCCTATCTGGAACCAAATTGTTAGAAGGAAACCTAGTTATCCAAATTCGAAAATAATACAAACGCAACTTAAACCGTAAGGGTATTTTAACAAACCGTCTTATAAACTTTGATAAAAAAAAATAAAACTCAAAGTATTTCATTGCTGTTATTTAACATTTTGAATTCGTTTTAATTTTAGCAAACAATTTAAAAGATCCAGAAGTTCTTTTCTCGATGCAAACAATACCTTTGTTGTCCATTGTACAATTTATCAGAACAGTTTTGTATCGAGAAGTCACCGAAGGGTAGTTGTAAATATTAACTGTTTCTTTAGGATTTATGTACATCATATTAAATGAAAATTTGTTGATTGAAATTTATTCATTTAGTTTTTATTAAATAAATGTAGAGAGCGTAAAGTCGTTGTTCCTGACTTGATGTAATATAACGAGTCGATAATCATATAAATTTGGTGAGATCGATATAAGGTTTAATGTAAATATTTGAAAAGAAATATTAAATTTTTTTCTTCTAGGTAAATACGGAACTGTAAATTTAGAGTCCGTTATTTAAAAGGGTCGTAACTGTGAAATATGTTGATAAATACAACAAAGTTTCGAATTAGTTTGGATACCTCTTTCTAAAACCGAAAAATTGTATAAATTAAAGGCAACACAGTAATTATTAAAATTTTCCCAACGAGGCAGACAACAATGCGATATTTTTTAATGAATATTGTATTAAAATTACTCTTATTTATAAAATTACAGCACTTTAACAGTATTTGCAACAAGTGTGAAAATAAATAAGAATTTCAAGACCTTATCAAAATGATTGATTAGACGTAGATATTTGATCATTTTTTCACTTTTGTTGTCTTTATCACTTGTTCATTTCATATCAAATTGATTATAATACCTAACTTTCTATAAAATTTAGACTGCAGTCTTATTATTCTGTTAACAAATATTATTACTCTGTTTTAAAGCTACCAAATATTAAGATGCATTTATATGATACCAATTAAAGATAAATAAATACTCTATTGATTACTTTAATAAAATAGAGGGAGTGTCGTTCGAAAAAATTACAAAAATAGAATCTTAAAATTACGATTTGTAAAACAAAATTCTGAACACCCTCTATAAAAAAGTTCAAATATAGTAGTAGTTACAAATAAAACACACCTACATAAAGTCTTACTTAAATTTTTAGGAGAAACTAACAAAAGGTAAAGTAGGGGAGACCGGGTCTAGTTGATATAGGGTTACGTTTAAACATCAGCTGTAATTTCTAAACGCGCATGCACCAAGAAGCGAGCCTGCGAATAAAGAAACCCGTGCCTCTGAGGTTCTCTTTTAAATAGCGATTTAATCATAGAAAACTGCTTCTTGTGACAAAAAGTAAATTTTTATAGTGTTATTTAAACTTTTGTAGAGCGATTTTACTACAGAAATCGAAATATCACGACGTTCCTTGACTAGGACGTATATATTATTACTAGTAGAAGTGGTTTATATTCTAACCTGTTTCTCACAGTTCTAATGTTAGTGTAATGACATCTTTTGGGTCAAGTTGATAAGTTTCTCTTGAATTAAGTTGATACGGTGTATCAATTTAACCCATAAGTTTTTAATAGCGTATTTCATTTTCATACTTTTGCTTTCAGAAATGCCAAGAAACTACCAGAAAAAACTTAAAGTGGGGAGATTCCTCTTAACCTATTCAAAAGAGCGTACACTGAAATAAAAAATAGTAGATTATCTTTACGAGAAGCTGCAAAAACATTGTCAATAGATAAAATGACTCTATTTAGATATAGAAATAAAAAAGAAAAAACCAAAACACAGAGTTAAATCTAAATGTCCATATGGGCTATGCAAAATATCGTCAAATATTAAATGATGATCTAGAGAAAGAATTAAATCAATATATTCTTATTTGCTCTAAAATCTATTATGGTTTAACCCCTAAGAATATAAGAGAACTAGACTATGAGTTTGCGTTAAAATCAAGTTTGAACTACCCGATACATGGCTAAACTCAAAAATGGCATCATCTGACTGGTTTTCAAATTCTTGAAACGGCATCCTAATCTCTCCCTGCGGCAGCCTGAAGCTACCAGTCTTGTCTGGGCCACCAATAGGCATAACGTGTCAGAATTTTTTATAAATCTTAAATGTGTTTTAGACAAGCATGTTACAGCCTAAAGACGTGTGGAATGCGGATTAAACTGGTGTGCAGAAGGTTCAACGTCCTAGTTAAATTGTACTGGAGAAAGGAGCTCGTTAAGTCGGGAAATCTACATCTGCTGAGAGGACAAACCGTTACAATTGCCATAACTATCAGTGCGATAGGAAATTTTGTACCACCTGTCTTCACCTTTGCACGGATTATCTAAAAGATCATTTCGTTCAGGGAGAAGCTCCTAGTTGTATTGGGACAGCGCAACCATCAGGTTGAATGACAGGACCTTAATTTTTGATTTTTATAAAACATTTTCATGTTCATGTGAACTCTTCACCTGAAAATACCTATATTCTTTTACTGGACAACCATGGCTCACACTTGTCAATTGATATTCTTAATTTCTGCAAGAACATTGGTATTATTTTATTATCCTTCCCTCCACACACATCCCATCATATCCAACCCTTGTACAAGTCCGTTTTTGGGTCATTTAAGAAGTTTTATTTTTCTGCTGCAGACAACTGGTTAGCCGGTAACCCAAGGAAAACAATAGGCATAGTCAAGAGTGCTTTTCCAAATGCTATGACGCCAAACAACATCGACGCAGGATTTAAAGCAACTGGAATTGTACTCTACAATCCTGATATTTTTAAGGATGAAGACTTTTTGTCCAGTTACGTAAGTGATCGCCCACTTGCCCCTAACAGTTCTAAAAGTGAATCCTTACCAATCCTCCAAACTGAGCCCTTAACATCAGCAGAAGTAATTGTCCGCACTGGCAAAAATTCAACAAGAGAGCCAGTTCTTTCTACAGCTACTACCCGTGGGTCTACTTCGTCCATTGTCAAGTTGGAAATGATTAGCCCGCTACCAAAGGTTGGAGAACGCAGGTCTAAGCTTAATTCTAAAGGGAAAGGTAGACAACCCTTCAAATCCGCCATTCTCACAGATACTCCAGTAAAAAACAAAATTGAAAGTAGCATAAATGAAAGAGAGCTAAAGAAATTGTTGAAAAAAGAAAAGGCAAAAGTGAAATTATTCAAATTGCTTAGCAGTGAACAGAAAAGCTCGAAATCTAAAAAAGGAAACCAAGGAGGCCAGTCTGAATTGGAGAGAGATGAATATGCATTTTGCTTAATGTGTCTGGAAACCTACATCCAGTCTAAACCTGGACAAGACTGGATTCAGGGTATTTCTTGTAAAAATTGGGCTCACATAGAATGTGGAGAAGATAATCCTACTTACACTTGCATTAACTGCAACTCAGAGTTGTCATCTGACTCTGATTAAATCCATACAGGGTTTTATGAGACATCTTTTTTATTTAAAACTATGTTTAAAATGCTTATAGCCTATTACGGTTTGTAGCCTATATTGTAATATAAATTACCAATACTATAGAATTCATTTTATATGTTATTTTAATAATGTTTATAAATTAAACTCGTTTTTGACCATTTTCTAACGTCATTTGATTTTGTTTTCTCCTTACCGCAGCAACCTACTCACTTAAGGATCAACTTGACCCATTCATGTATCAAGTTACGCCAAGCTGGGCAAAGTTGATACAATTTGACTTTATTTTATGTTTTTCTTTTGATATCCCAAAAAATGACTTTAATAAAGCGTTAATGTTTTAAATCGATAGAAAAATAGTGATAGCAGTGCCATTTTATTTTTATTTATAACATTAGAGACAAAAAATTTCAGAAATCAAAATGTAAAAAATCAACTCGATCAGGTCTGCGCTACATATTAGGATTTAAATGAAGGGTTGATAATAACTCAAAAATAATTTAAAAATTCATTATGAGTTAACGAAACAGAAAAAAATTAAGACAGTATAGAAAATATATTAAAGCGTAATTTAAAACAAAAGTTTTTATGCAACACACATTTTTAAACGCCCTGTAAATGTGAAACTAATTTTAAATTATGCCCTCTTAAAACCCATTAGCATTCTGTATATTACATTTTTACTTTCTCTTACGTATATGAAATATATAGTGTGAGAAAGTCATGTTTTCGGTCAAAATTTTCGATTGCCAGTTTTTAGCGGAATACACGTTTTCAGGTCCCCTGAGTCCGAAAAACATGTTTTTAGAAATTGGTCTGTGTGAGTGTACGTGTACGTGTACGTGTACGTGTGCGTGTGCGTGTGCGTGTGCGTGTGCGTGTGCGTGTGCGTGTGCGTGTGCGTGTGCGTGTGCGTG
>JAHWXV010069482.1:0-10478 GCA_024586415.1 Phrixothrix hirtus | reverse complement strand
TAAATTTAAAAATTAAAAATAAATTCTAAGTCCATGTCAGAGAAGGATAGCGAAAAGTACATATTAAAATACGAAGGAATGAGAGAGATAACATGTTGCACCGGTGCATTGGTGCACCGGTGCACCGGTATTCCTCCGTGAATAAAACCACGGGTCGCGGGTTTATTCGCGGTTTTTATCGTGAATTCGTTGGATTCGCGCTTTTATTCGCGAGATTCGCGCTTTTTATCGCTGAATCCGCGGGTTCGCGCTCTAATTACGCGAATAAAAGCGCGAATTAAATATTCCTCCGGTGCACCGGGTGCGCCTCCGGTGCACCGGAGGAAGGGAGGAGTGGATTAGAACTCTCCTTCTTCCCCTACTGCCATATATATGACAATATGTATGCAAAATTTCAGCTGTCTATATCAATAAACAAACGAGTTATCGATATTTGATCAGAAACAGACCTTAATTTTCTATAGTGCGGCGATTTAGATAATCATCACAAAAATTAACTGAAGGTCAACCAAACAGTTATTTTTCTCGAGAAAAGTCGCTGTATAAACGTCAAAAAAATTGTTATAACGTTTCTTCGTTAATTTCGTTTTACTACGTAGTGTTCGATATGCAGCACAATTACCTTATTTTTCATAAATGATACTAGGAAGCATAAAGAATAAAATTTATAAAAGCAAAGAAACACAGACGGCATTACTTCACACATTTAATTTAGAGTGATATTATTTGTTAATATTTAAAAAAATCAATAAGGACGTAATAACGTTTAAGTACTACGGAGACGTATGTGTATGTCTTGAGTAATATATTACCATTTAATTCCACATGGTAGACCGTGAGTCAACATAAAAGCTACTGTTAAAGTTTAGTATTCAATTTTAACAAATTAAGGTTGTATAGATGAGCTAGTAGAATCCAAAGTGAAATTAGTGCCTATGTAAATTAGAAAATCAATTAATACCTACCCGTGGATAAAAGTAAGCAATGGTTCCAGAATCAAACAGCTAATGCGATATGACGTCGAATCTTTTTTCAAAACGTACCAACATTTAACAATCCAAAAAAAACTTAAGATAACGATTATCTACCGTGAAATTCGAAAAAGATAACACTAGATCGCGGCTCTCTTAACGAATAATTTAAAATTTTGAGAATCCCGTAAAATAATTTAATTAAACCCTTAAAATTAGATATTTTCTACAGAAAGCAAAGTAGTTAAACTTATATAAGTCCAAATAACGAAATACCAGAAAGAAAACCAGCGAAATATTAGAACACCGCATTAAATTTACATTTTAATCGTTTACAAATCCATAACTTGCAAAATCGAGATTAATGTAAAACGATCTTCAATCGAAAATCCTCTTAAATATTAAATCTATGAAATTAAATGGTTACAATGCTTCCAATACCAATTTACAGAAGTATAGCGTCCTTGCATGAATTGTAAATGTAATGGTCAATCAACCACACCCACCAATTACGTCACCAATAGAGATGTATATAGGATGAATGAGAATCGATATATACACCTACAGGCATAATCGACATGAAAAAATGTTTAAATCGGAAAACGTCCCCACTAAAGATGGAAGACCGACTGACACACAAACCGAGAGACAGGACTGACGCTTAGTGAAAAACAAAACAGACTCTAAGTTGCCTAAACTTCATAATACAAAGAAAAAAGATCGAACTTTGGAACGAGCCATTAATATGTGATTCAAAAATATTTCTAAAGCTAATGTACTAGAACTACAATAAAAAACTTAAACTAAACAGTAATCTTCCAAAGGAAACTAACTTTTAGATGGAGCGTCTATTTAATTGTAAGTAAGCATTATTTACATTCTGAGCGCTAAGCAAGAATTTAATTAAAACCAAAACCCAAATTAAATCTTCTTACCTGAGGTATGCAGCCTTAATGTCACGTTCACAAGGGATGACCAAATCTAACAAACAAAACCCGAACCCACAATCCTACAATCAATGCAAGGTACCCCAAAGGTGGAACGAAATAGAGTTCAAGGTAACACAATAGGCTTATCAAATTAACTTTAAGCTAAAACGAGAAAATCTATAAATGTCCAAAAACTAGAACACCAAAGAAAGTCCATTGAGAGACCAAGGGTCTTCAACCATTCAGCTTGGTGGGAGGGGAATTAATAAACATTAAACAAACTTCCGAGAAAAGTTCAATGCCTGTAAAGTACTTAAGCTCAGAGCAGATCCAAGTACTGAGTTTAAATCTAACTATAAACAACTCCAAAGATCGTGAAATCAAACGAAGTCAAAAGAAAGAGTTGCAAAATCGAATTACTTAGAACTAAATCCTCAGTGTAACTATGTACAAGTTCACAAAAAAACGTGAAAACAAGAGTTGATTAACTCCAACTCAAATCAAGATGCATTTAACAAAAAGGGGGAAGTATCTTTATTTTGGAAACAGCAATAAACAGTTGGCTTAGAGAGTGACAATACTTGATGAAAACCGATCATTTTTCCTACAAACACTATGTCACAAAGGGAAGAACAATCAAAATCAGCACTCCCAAATAAAAGATGTGAATAGGAAAGACTGAAAGAACCAGATGAGTTTATAAGTTAGTCTGGGGAATGGATAGAAGTATCCAAAATTAAGAGAATGATCAAAAAATCAAAAGCAAACAATTTAATGAGAATCTCAAAATAAAATTCATCATTGACAAAGGGACTCTAATCTATAGGCAAAGCAGGTTCATATACCTCTAAACCTTCAAAAAATAAAAGAATTACCCAGATGATAAATTTCAAAGTCACAAATCGGGATTGTTGGGCATAAGATGATACCAAGACCACCAAAAATCAGAATCAGAACTCGGTGAAACTCGCAGAAGCAAGGCTAATTCGAGAATGACAAAGTCAATATAAAATAGTCAAAAATAACCGAAACCACATGAGACTTTCTCAACAGGTACGAATACTGATAGAATACCAAACGACTATTAAGAAATACGACACAAAGTAGATCGTAAGCAATATACCTACACAAATTCCAGTCATTCATGCCTACGTAAAGGAATGTGTAATTATGGATCCATTCAACGCCATAAACTGTCCAGTGCTACCGCGAATTCTCTAACTCGGGATCTCAAAACTAATTCCATAATGGAATTAACAAAAATAGACATTCCTCCAAAAGCAGAAACAATTAAAACGCCTGCCAAACTTCACTTACCGGCTCCTCCAACGTCAAGTTCATAAAACAACTAAGCATAAACTCGGCACATAGACTGCCTACAAACCCTTTCATCATGAAAGAACAAAAATTAGTATTTAACTATTCCTACGAAATACCCGCCCTAACTAAATGAACACTGACTATATCTTGATGAAATTTGACGAAGCTTCAAAAAATTTGTATTTAACGTGTGTTAATTAACGATGAAAATATCAGTAATATACAATAGATTAATCAAGTTAACAATTAACACTACTCGTATAACAAACATAGTTTGTTTTCATTTTGAACATTGATTACATATGTGCTGTAAAACATACTTGTGAGCTTAATTAACCTTACTATAGCATATGGTAATGTCTCCTGTTCGACAACCAGCTAATTTTTATAAATCCATCGAGTTCGGACGTGATAGAATAATTAGTCTATAAGAAGACGGATTACCCATTTGTGTTGCAGCATCTATCGCACGTTGGAGAAGATTAAAAGAAAATAGTGAAGAACAACGGCATGCAGCCTCGCCCCAACATCTCGCTGGTAACATTGCTTGTGAAAATTGTTCTTTTTGGTTTATAGCTCTTTGATGCCGTTTTTCATCAACAAGTGAAATTTGTGTTAAATAAAGAGGTTTAATAAATCAACAAATATGCATACAATAACTTATAAAAATTTTCGGGCTTTTGGGCAGTAATTGTGTCGTTATTTCTTTGATTTTAAATGGAATTTCTACCGTATTTAATTGAGTAACTTTATAAATATTTTTAATTTTAGCATGAAACCTTGTTCAGTGAAATTAAAGGTTAGTTACACATTCAGTATCGTTTGTGAAGGGGGATGTACTATCAAACACAACGCAGTTCGCCATGTCGAGAGTAGTGTCACATTTATTTTCAGCAAAATGGACTATTCCATACGTATAGATTTCGAACTTGAACTCTACACCTTTATAAATACAGTGACGTGAATAAATTTTAAGGACGCGTAATAGACGCCATATTGATATTTATATAAAGCAATGTAATTCGGTCTTGATAATGTCATGCTTATCTTATATAAGTGAATTCTCAGGCCACATTTAGTATTTCATGAAATTCGTAAACGATCAAACTATGTCATGCAATACAGAAATGATTTTAAATTAGCCTAAAAATTGTAATAACCATGACATAAAAATGAAAATTCTTAAGAAAAATTACGAAATAATTTATAGAAAATTTATCACTTTTTTACTAATTAAAGTTAAATACATTTTGTACATTATAGAGGGCACTTAAAGTCGACAATTTAATGAACTTCTGGGATATTATAAGAAATTACTTATAAAATAATAAAAATTATTTTCCTAGTGTCACGCTTTTAATTTCTAAAACTATGCCATAATTTTTGAAAGAATTTTAAACGTAGCATTTTTGTTACTTTGAAAATTAATGTTTCTTTGCTTTTATTATAATGCAATATAAATAATACTATAAAAATATAGTAGTTACTTAAAATAAACCGTTTCTTAATCAAAGTCAGGCCAAATACTTGTAAATAGTAAAAATTACAATTAAAATATCAAAACGTATGTATGTTGTGTGCATAAAATTCGATCAAAAAATTTGTCAGTCTATATTTATTTATAACTGTCATAAATAATGAATAAAAATCCGTAGATACATTTATTTACAAATATACTTACAATCTACAGAGTTGGACAAAAGTTTGGAATAAATTTCATATTACTCTAATCTTTAATTTGCTGGAAAAATCTAAAGATAAGTCAGCTAGTTTTTTCACTATTACGTCATTTTATTAAGTTTACAGACATGTGCTGTCAACTTCCCATTCCTAAACCCCCAAACTTTTTTCAAATGGCAAAATGCAACTTGTATTTTTTCAAAACACCGTTTGATTTAGTTAAAGATGCTATTAAATAAAATAGCGAAAATATCCTAATCGATGGAGGTTTTTGAGCAGCAAAAGATAGAACACAATACAACTTTAAAATTGATTTTACTTCAAAATAGCACATTCTAAAAAATGCAGTGTAACTATTAACAATTCTTTTATTTTTATTTTGTTTTGTGGCTGAGACTTCGGGATGTGGGATTCTGTTGGCTTCAACTGCTTGGATCATTTCGCTATGCCTACTAGAATTTGGCCGAATCTGGAGGATTAACATAATGACACAGCACCTACCATTTTACTTCCTTTGCCGACAAGAAGGCATATATTTAAATTTTTCTCCGCTGAAAAATTTACCAACCTCAATTGGGTTTGAACCCGTGTCCCTTGGGCATAGAGGTAAAAATAGTAATCACTACACCAATTGAGGCCCGCAACTATTAACAGTTATTTGAATTCCCGATACATATATATGTGCAGCAGGTCAAAAAATTGAGCGTCCACCATCATCAATAAGGGACAGTCAAAATAAAGTACAAGAAGAAATCACAAGCAAGTTACCAGAAGAAATGTTATCAGTTAAATCAAACCAAATAAATTATAGAAATTATAAGAAAAAATTAAAGTTATCGCAGAAAAAGTCAATGAGGTAACCAAGAACTATGACCTACAGAAAAATTTATTTTCCTTACAATGGGCAAATAAGTTAGTGCTTCAGAGCTCGAAATACCCTCGACCCATTATACAGAACAAGAAGTGAATACCCAGAAAACATGTAAAAGTGCCCACGTATGGTGGTAAAACATCATGGACCAACTATTTTAAGTAATTTATGACAGACACTAAATCTAAAAAGCGGAACATGAAAAAAAAGGCAACCGCGTTAATATCCGCTTTATGCTTTAGATATTTTGCAAACGGTGCCAGACAACCTACAAAAAGGCAAACACCTGAAGCAAGCTTCTATGGCTAATTAAGGAGCAAAACCCAGAAGGTTGGTGAAAACCATCATAAAATGGAAGCCGAAATTGTACAATTAATTGTTAGCATATGCGACGGCCTCGGAGAGTTTTATCGAGAAGCTTGGGGTACAAACGTTTATTGGTGGTCTTCGAGCTTCAGAAACGCAGAAGACTCTATGACTAGCTCGCCCAAAAGATCTTACTGGAAAATTGGCTCATACATTGGAATCTCAAGCGACCAAACAAGTATCTGAGGGATATGCTCACTTACAGGCTATGGGAAAAATCCAGAATCGCGTTGAGAGCCTAAAAAGATAATTTTATGAATACTTAAGACACAAAGACTAACGGAATAAAAACTACGATGTTGAGGGAAATTACACGGAGTCGAGAAGTAGTTCCATCAATAATACAAACTATCAGAAACATTATGCCAGAAGGAACCATTGTAATGATAATGCTTTGTCTAGAAGACTGTAAACAACTGTTTTCGGCTGAGACCAAAAATTGAAGAACATCTCAAACGTATCACTATTAATAACCATAATGGGGAAACTGAAAAGATGAGACAAGATTAAGAAAACAATGTAGATCTGAAGTTATTTCTGAAATCGAAGAACGATGATTGAAGATCTGCATGGGAAGAGGTAGCCCAATTTAGCAGTGCCATTAAAGCATACTCGGGTCAATAGGATCCTTGCAAATCTAGTACGGTTTTCTGAAGGGAGCATGGAGAATGAAAATCAAACTAATAAATAGACGTAATTGATAATTCCAAAAAATTGTAGCAGACATTTTGTAACAACTGTATGATCGACTATCAGGAAGCATATGCTCTGCCAAATCAGAAGCTAGTTACAGTAACTGAAATGTTAGTGAAGGAGCTCTTCAATGGTTTTGGAATTCCATTGGAATTGCATTAAGGCCAAGAACGAAATTTTGAGTGGACTTTATTCCAAAGCCCTTGTGAATTGTTGAAAATACGAAAGCTCATCGCTACGGCTGTGAACATATCCGGCACTACTGTTTTCAAAAGGTTTCATGACGATTTAGTCATGAAAACGGTGTTTACGCATTTGTTTCCCAGATTACTTATATTAGAGTAAAAACTTACGAGGAAAACAACTTGTCAATGAAATTTAAATTCTCTGAAAGGCGATGGTAACTGTTTTCACGCATTCTTATTGGTAATGAGATTTCGGTCTGTCACTACAAAGCAAAAATCAATTTAGTATGTTCGCAGGAGTTCTCCACTGCCAAAAAAGGCTAAAACATAATTTTCTGGTGTAAAATTGATCGAAACAGTGTTTTGAGATATAGAAGATGTTTTGTTGGTTGAATACATGGATAAGGGCATTATAATCAATGCCAAGGTTTATGAATAGACGATTCGAAAGGCAGCCATAGAAGAAAGGAGGCCACTTCATGGAGAGAGAAAGTTTTGCTTTTGTATAGGAACTGCAGGGCACATAAGGCACGAGCAGTTCAACGCATTATCGAGGAATGTGAATTAGCTAAGCTTCAACATTCAGAGAATAGGTAGCCTAAATTTAGCACCTTTTGATTTGCTTTTGTTTAAAAATTAAAAAAAGCACCTTAGCACTAAAAAGTTTACTTCGGGCATGAAGTCAAATGTGCTGTACATGATAATTTTGAGGACCTTTCAGAAAAAAAAATTTCTGAATGAATGCAACAGCTGGAACAACATTGGACCAAATTTGTAAATGTTGAAGGCAGTTGTGCACGTACGTACATAATAATAATAAAATTTTTCGAAGCCCTGAGCCTTTTCTTTCGTAGCTAGGAATATTACATAAAAATACGACCTCAAATTTTTTAAGTGCCTTTGTAGTACTTCTAGAATTACACCTGTATGTAGTATGTATAAATTCACATTATACATGCATTTGTGCTAACATAAGTACGCTCAATTTAGGCGAGCTGCAATTTTCTTACATCCGTTTGTTACTAAAATATTTGTGTTCACAATCAGAGCAATATTTTGTAGTTATTTTTATACATTCGCCGAAACTTATATTAATATTTTACAAATATTTTATCTTCATGACTTTCATTACATATGCTTTTTAGTAATCAGGATTCTTTTTTAAATTGTCATTGGTGTACCCTCAATTTTCAACTACTTGTATGTGCTTGTTTTTGTATATTTCTATTTAAAGATAGGGGTAACAATTTTTAAATTCGGTACCTAGTTGCTTTATCAGACTCTTCATCGCTGTGGTTGCAATAATAAAATCGCAACTTAAATAATTAATTATTTAATTTATGTTGAAATGCAACTAAATACAAATAACAGTTACAGTTAAAATTGATTCATAATATAAAATGAGAAGATATTTGGTTACAGTATTCATTTTACAATGAACAGCATTGAATTGCTTGCAACGACCTTGGGTTTTAAGTCATGAATCATAAATAAATAGGAAGTATAAAAACGAGAATTGGTTGGTAACCTAAATAAAATAAGACATTCATTTATGGTGCCATCTGGCGGAAAGATTTGTAAAAAGTTTTTAGCTAAATATGTATTACTATTTCCATATTTATAGAATTTTAATTTACATACGTAATATGTTATAACCCTTTAATAGTATTTCATTTAAATTAATTGTAAGTTTACTGGGCATTTCCAAAAAACATAAAAATTGGCAATTAACAGCATTATCTACGTGTATTTAAGCTAACAAATACGTAAGAGTTTAATAAAAATAAGAAGACTTTTCTATTGTGTATTTATTTATTTGTACCTATAAATTACAATTATATAGGGTCTAACGAAAATGTTGAATAAAATCAATAAATCTGTAATAATTATTCATTTTTTCAAGAAAAGCTCGGACACGTCGATTTTTAATTTTAATTGCGTATTTTACACACACGCGCGCCCACTCCGCGCACGCGCACGCACATCGGCCAATTTCCAAAAACATAATTTTCGTACTTGTGTATTTTTACTAAAATTTCGACATCGAAAATTTTGGTCGTAAACAATACTTTCTCTTTTAGCTATGTTTAATATAGAGTATGAGAAAATATAAATTATTTTTGGTAAGACTGCACAACACTTATGTAGATATACCTCAATAATTCAGTTGCTAATTGCAATAATTCCAATTTTTAACTGCAGTGTCACTAGACAATGATTCAATTGAAGACAACTTAATCAATCTCGTTATTTAATCGTAGTACCTCGTAATCGCGTTTAAAGGTGAAGAAATGTAGATAAAGATTTTTGAAAATGATAAAAATCGAAATTAACGACCCTATGTAGAGAAGCTAGTTTCCAGACAAACAAAAAATGTTGATTAATAAAGTTTTGTTAGTGAAAACAAAATATTTTATACAGGGTGTAACGGTCAAAGTTAGGCGTTACTCCCTTAATTGGTGTATAAGGTGGTAGTTCCTCTGAAGTTGCGGTTGTGCCATGGCAGCTAGTGTGAGGGAGGGACCGTTCGACAGGAGGTTTAAAATAGCGAAGTTAGTTCAAAGACTGCGGTAGATAGAGATAGATGATTCTGGGACAGCATTCCTCCTCCGGTAATTACTTTTTTAATTGCTTTTTAATGAGCTTCCGCATTCCAATGAGGTTTTAATGACCTGCCTGGGGCAAAATATATATATACAGGCTGCGTCAAAATTTATATACAATGTGCTTCAAAATAAATATAAAGGGTGCGTCAAAATAAATATACAGAGTGCGGCAAAAAATGACGTATTGAATCAAAATGGCGGAGATAGCGCTTGCAGCCATCTTGGAATTCTAGGGAAAATCTGCAGGCTTTTGGTGCGGAATCTAGGGAATTTCTCCGGATTTTGGCGGGAATATTTGAATTTTGGCGGCCATATTGGATTTTAACGATTGCAACCTTTGACTTTATGGCAGGAATATTTGAATTTGGGGAAAATCTAGCTATTTTTGTCGGCCATCTTTGATTTATTGGGATTTGCCGCATTATTGATGATGGATACAAATTCGCGGACGAAACGCGGTGTATGCGGATATGACCATCCTATATATTAATGTTTATAGCGGAAGGCTCCGTATATTGTATTGTTTACTTGTTCATTGTCAATTTTCTGGAATTTCGGTGTACTAAAATGTAGCCTAAGGCAACATGCGTACGTGACAACCTCGAAAATGAGGTTTTTTGTAACAGTATTCTAGAACAATGGGAAATCGGGTTCTTCCACCTTTTACTTTCAATTTATCAAAATTTCCGTGGCCTAGTATACTGGAATATAATTACACTTTCATGAGGCCCCTTTTAGGTTCAATTTTAAACAAAAGAGTTTATGCACATTTGGCATTATTTAAATAAATAGTTTGTCATAATAAATTATCGATACATGGATATAAATATACATCTAGTTTGTTTACATAAATATAA